>BQNB010026995.1:28069-58035 GCA_026074375.1 Tanacetum coccineum
GATCATCTTCTAGTGCACAGAATGTCGCCTTTGTTTCTTCTGAAAGCACTAGCAGTACTGATGATGTTAGTACTGCTTATGGTGTTTCTACTTCTTCTAGCTACAACTCACAAAGGGAAAACTCTTCATCATACACTGATGAACTCATGTACTCTTTCTTTGCTAATCAATCCAGTGGACCACAATTAGATCATGAGGATCTAGAGCAGCTTGATGAGTTTGATTTAGAAGAGATGGACTTGAAATGGCAAGTAGCCATGATTTAAATGATATTGAAGAAGTTTTACAAGAATAAGACAGGTAGAAGGCTGCAGTTTGATGCCAAGGAACCAGTTGGCTTTGATAAGGCCAAAGTTGAGTGCTTCAATTGCCATAAAACAGGGCACTTTACTAGAGAATACAGATCAAAAGGAAATCAAAAAAGTAGAAGGGGAGATGCAAGGAACACTGGATATAAAGCAAATGACAATTGGAGGAGACATGGAAAACAAGAGGAACCTAAAGCTTTGGTAACTCTTGATGGGGAAGGTGTTGACTGGACTGGTCATGCAGAGGATAAGCAAGAGAATTTTGCTTTAATGGCTTACAGCAATTCAGGCTCAGACACTGAGGTAAAATCTGGTTCAAAAGAATATGTGGAATCATATGCTAAACTTAAAAAATTATATGATGAATAGAGAGAACAACTGGGTGACCCTAGTATAGAAATAAAAGCTTATACACTAGCCTTAGCAAAAGTAGAAGCTCAATTAGTTTGTCATCAGAAAAATCAATTAGCTTAAGAAGAAAAAATTAGGTTTATGAAAATTGATTTAGATGATAAAACTGATGTGCTCACATATCATAAGAAAGTATTAGCAGAAGTTGTAAAAGAAAAAGAAGAATTAAAAACCAAACTTGAAAATTTTCAAAGTTCTTCTAAATGTCTTAGTAAACTGCTAAATAGTCAGATGAGTGCTAAGGATAAATCTGGGCTTGGGTATGGAGATCAAGTACATAATAGTGTCTTAAGTTATGAAAATGAAGTTTTTCAAAGTGTATTTGACAGCATGTTAAGTAATGAAGAAGATAGTCCTATGCATGATAGATTTGCAAATGTTGAAGGCATGTATGCAGCTGCCCCTCCAATAATAGGAAATTACATGCCTCTAATACCTGATAGAGAAGTAGATGATTCTATGTTCAGATATGGTCCAAAACAGTCAAAAACTAGTGAATCTAATACTCAAACCAGTAATTTTGACTCTTGTGAGTCCAATTCTAGTGTAGAAACACTTGACTTTGTGCCTGAACCAGTTGTAGTTAAACCCAAAGTTATTAGTCAACCTAAAGTTTGGTCTGATGCTCCTATCATTGAGGAGTATGAGTCAGACAGTGATGATGAATATGTGATTCAACCTTCAAAAGAATAGGAAAAACCTAGTTTTGCTTTTGTTAATACTATTAAGCATGTAAAAACTCCTAGGGAAACTATTAAAGAAAAAACACATATAGTCCAAGTCTTAAAGCTGACAAGAGAGACTGGAATGGTTTAATGTCTAAAAGGTTGGGTTTGGGATATAGGTTTACTAAAAAGGCATGTTTTGTATGTGGCAGTTTTAGTCATCTTATTAGTGATTGTGATTTTCATGAGAAAAGAATGGCTAAACGGGTTGAATTGAACCAAAGGAAGGGTAAGGGTACTGGTCAAGGGAAGAATAAACCAGTGTGGAACAATGTGCAAAGATTGAATCACCAAAACAAGTTTGTTCCAAAAGCAGTACTAACTATAACTGCATATTTTTAGTTAATACTGCTAGACAAAATCTCTCTAGTCAAGCAGTAACAACTAGTACTGCTAGGACAGTTAATATTGCCAGACCCATTGTGAATGAAATCAAACCAAGAAATAATTTTTATAAGTCTCATTCACCTATTCAGAAGACCATTTAAAAGAACAACAACACCAAGAACAAAATTTTCAAATCAAAAGGTTAATACTGCTGGGGATAAAGCAGTTAGTGCTATTGGGGGCATAAGGGAAACTGCTGTTAAGCCCTCAGCAGGTTGTAATTGGAGACCCAAAAGACATTACTAGAACAAAGTCTCCAAATACAATAGTGGATCAAGCTTTAGTAAAAATGTTAATTTTAAAGATCCACTAGGCAAACCCAAGTCAACAATGACTTGGGTCCCTAAGAGAAACTAATTTCTCTTATTTTATGTGCAGAATAATCCACAAAGAACTTTAAAGAATAAAGGGATTGTTGATAGTGGATGTTCCAGGCACATGACTGGCAACAAGGCCTACCTTACTGAATATCAAGACTATAATGGTGGCCCTGTTGCTTTTAGAGGTAGTAAAGGTTACATAACTGGTAAAGGTAAAATAAAAACAGGAAAGTTAGATTTTAAGGATGTGTGCTTTGTGAAAGAACTACAGCATTTCAATCTCTTTTTTGTGTCACAGATATGTGACAAAAAGAACAAGGTTCTCTTCACAGACACTGAATGTCTTGTGTTGTCTTCTGACTTTAAGTTGCCTGATGAAAATCAAGTATTACTTAGAGAACATTGTTCCTTCTGGAGGTTTAGCTTGTTTGATTGCAAAGGCCACAGTTGATGAATCTAACAAATGGAATAGAATGTTGGGTCATGTTAATTTTAAAAACTTAAACAAACTTGTGAAGGAAAACCTTGTAAGAGGTTTACCTTTAAAGATTTTTCAAAATGAACACACCTGTGTTGCTTGTCAGAAAGGAAAGCAACACAAAGCCTCCTGTAAGGCCAAAATAGTGAGCTCTATTAGTTAGTCCTTACAGCTTTTATATATGGACTTATGTGGACCCACATCTGTAAGGAGCATAAACCATAAGACTTATTGCCTGGTTATCACTGATGATTTTAGCAGGTTTAGTTGGGTGTTCTTTTTAAGAACTAAGGATGAAACTAGTGGAATCCTTAAGGACTTTATAAGACAAATAGAGAACCAATTAAATCAAAAAGTTAAAACTATTAGACATGATAATGGCACAGAATTCAAGAACAGGGACATTATTGAATTCTATAGGTCAAAAGGGATCAAGAGGGAATACAGTAATACCAGAACTCCATAACAAAATAGAGTTGCTGAGAGAAAGAACAGGACCCTTATTGAGGCTGCTAGAACAATGCTAGCAGATTCATTTTTACCTAACACTTTTTGGGCTAAAGCAGTTAGTACTGCTTGTTATGTCCTTAATAGGGTATTAGTGACCAAGTCTCAAAACAAGACACCTTATGGACTTATAACTGGTAAAATACCAATCATAAGCTATATAAGACCTTTTGGGTGCCATGTGACCATCATGAATACCATTGACCATCTGGGCAATTTTGAAGGGAAGTCTGATGAAGGGTTTTTAGTTGGGTATTCCCTAAATAGCAAGGCTTTTAGGGTATACAATTTAGAAACCAAGAGAGCTGAAGAAAACATGCATATAAACTTTTTACAAAATAAACTAAATGTTGCAGGAAAAAGACCTAATTGGCTGTTTGATCTTGATTATTTAACTGATTCAATGAATTATCAGCCTGTGAGATCAGAGAATCAAGCTAACAAAACTGCAGGTCCAGAAGAAGCTAATCATAGTGCAGGTACACAAGATAATATTGATGCAGGAAATTCTGAAATGGAAGCTGACCCTGCTCAAGACTACTTTGTACTGCCAATATGTTCTTCTTATACTTCAACAGTCAAGAGCTCAGAAGCAAAGAATGAAGGTGAAAAGCCTAATAAGGATACTGGTTTAAAGACAAATGAGGAGCCAGTAGATCAGGAGGATCAAGCCTTTTTGGAAGAGCTTGAAAGGCTTAAAAGACAAGAAAAGGAGGCTAATGATGCAGCTGAAGCTCTTAGAAAGGAGTTTGCTCAAGAAGCTGAGGATTTGCTTCTTCAAGCAGGAGCTGCTAGAGCTACCAGTACTAACACAGTTAATACTGTTAGCACACCAATTAGTACTGCCAGTCCTTCAAATGTTTTTAGTGCTGGTGGACCTGCTCTAAACAACAATGACCAAGATGATTCTCAAATACCTGCTCTTGAGGATATTTATGACAATCCAAGTGATGGGATTTTTACCAATGCATCTTATGATGATGAGGGTGCAGTGGCTGACTTCACTAATTTAGAATCCACTGTGAATGTTAGTCCTATTCCCACTTCAAGGATACACTCTATTCATCCTACAACTCAAATTCTTGGAGATCCAAAATCAGCAGTTCAGACAAGGAGCAAAGTACACAAAAATTCTGGAGCTCATGCTTTTGTTAGCTATATTCAAAAGCAGAGAAGAAATAATCACAAGGATTTCCAGCACTGCTTGTTTGCTTGCTTCCTATCTCAAATTGAACCCAAGAAGATATCTGAAGCCCTTGAAGATGAAAGTTAGGTTGATGCTATGCAGGAAGAACTGTTGCAATTCAAGATTCAGAAGGTATGGATTCTTGTAGATTTGCCTTATGGGAAGAAGGCAATTGGGACTAAATGGGTTTACAGAAATAAGAAGGATGAAAGAGGTGTTGTAGTAAGAAATAAGGCAAGGTTGGTTGCCCAGGGATATAGACAAGAGGAAGGGATAGACTATGATGAGGTTTTTGCTCCTGTGGCTAGGATTGAAGCCATTAGGATCTTTTTGGCCTTTGCTTCTTATATGGGATTCATAGTTTATCAGATGGATGTGAAGAGTGCCTTCTTGTATGGCACAATTGATGAGGAGGTGTATGTATCTCAACCTCCAGGTTTTGTAGATCCTAAGTTCCCTAAGAAGGTCTACAAGGTTGTGAAAGCTTTGTATGGTTTACACCAAGCTCCTAGAGCCTGGTATGCTACTTTATCTACTTTCTTGTTGAAGAGTGGATACAGAAGAGGAACCATTGACAAGACTCTTTTTATCAAGAAGGACAAGAATGATATCATGTTAGTACAAGTTTATGTGGATGATATTATTTTTGGTTCTACAAAGAGGTCTTGGTGTGATGAATTTGAGGCATTGATGAAGAGTAGATTTCAGATGAGTTCTATGGGAGAGCTCACCTTCTTTCTTGGATTACAAGTCAAACAGAAAGAAGATGGCATTTTCATAAGTCAGGATAAGTATGTTGCAGAGATCCTAAAGAAGTTTGATTTTGCTAGTGTGAAGACTGCCAGTACTCCAATTGAGACTCATAAGCCACTGGTTAAGGATGAGGAAGCAGCAGATGTGGATGTACATCTTTATAGGTCCATGATTGGGTCTTTAATGTATCTAACTACTTCTAGACCAGATATTATGTTTGCTGTATGTGCTTGTAGCAGGTTCCAAGTTACTCCCAAAACTTCACATCTCTATGCTGTGAAGAGGATCTTTAGGTATCTCAAAGGCAAACCCAAATTAGGCCTTTGGTATCCTAGAGAGTCATCTTTTGACTTGGTAGCTTATTCAGATAGTGACTATGGTGGTGCTAACCTTGACAGGAAATCCACAACAAGAGGTTGTCAATTTCTTGGTCATAGGTTGATTTTGTGGCAATGCAAGAAGCAAACCATTGTGGCTACTTCTACTATAGAGGCTGAATATGTTGCTGCTGCAAACTGCTGTAGACAAGTCTTGTGGATACAGAACCAAATGCTGGACTATGGGTTTAACTTTATGAACACAAGAATTTATATTGACAATGAGAGCACAATATGCATTGTAAAGAATCCAGTATTTCACTCCAAAACAAAGCATATTGAGATTAGGCACCACTTCATTAGGGATGCTTATGAGAAGAAGCTTATCCAGGTGCTGAAGATTCACACTGATGACAATGTGGCTGATCTTTTAACTAAAGCTTTTGATGTTAGCAGGTTCAATTTCTTAATTGTTAACATTAGAATGATCAATCTATAGCTGCATTGGCTCAGGGGAGGCAAGATGGTATAGTTTGTGTTAATACAAATAATGTCTAAAAACGTTATTTATATTTTTCGACCTCTAAATGTTTTGATAATAACAAAATTTGAAAACGTTTACGATAAAATTAAACGTTTATAAATTACTAATCATAAAATTCTATTTCTAAGATTAATCACTTAAGGTGCTAAGATTGAAAGTATGAAGCTAGAAGCCATGATTGATAAGAAGGATCTTTAGTGTTGTTCTCATTACCACACAACAAGATGGTCATCAGTTACCATGTCTAACAGACATCAAGGAACTGGCTAGTCCAGATGCAAACGGTCTTTTGTAAAGACTTCTCAAATCTTCGTTTAATGGCTGATAGTTTACAAAAGAAACTAATAGCGGTATTCAACTCACCATGCTTCACAGTAAAGTTGGCTAGTCCAAAGCAAACGACTCTTGGTAAAGTACATCTCAAATCCGTTGTTAGTTGATACTTAGTTTACTAAATAACAATATGGTTATCAATGCCACAGCCTATTGCAATAAAGCATTGCAATATTCCAGAGCAAAACTTGCTACTGGTAAAGAAATATCAAATCGTTTATGGCTGGTAGTTTGCCAAAAACTACAAAGCCAACTTAGTTGGTGTAGCTGTGTTGCTGAGTTGCTGAGATGCTGTGATGGTGCCAAAGACTAGAAGTTAAAGAATTTCAAGTTTACAAAGTAACAAAAGTGTTCAAGTTTATCAAAAAGCAGATTAAAGAGTAGCAGTGTGTTTGGATACATCCTCTTAGTGTTCAAGAAGCTCAAACTGAAGAAACATGAAGGTTAAAAGTGAACATCATGTTTAGGGAGATTGTTAGGTTTCAGAAGTTCCTACAACTTAGTGTTGCTACTTATACAAGTTAACACTCGCTCAAAACAGTTATTGATATAACGTAATCATTGTGAGTTGTGACAATTCTTGTGTGATGAATGGTGCGAAACATGTAAGACTTGGAAGATACTGAGTGGGTTTCTGTTTATTAGAATCATTGATACATTCCTATACCTTTATGAACTGGTTTCATGTCTTAGGAACTCTTTTTCTTAGAATTGTTGCTTCCTTGGTTCGAAAACCTTTAAAATGGTTGAATGTATGCTTTAGTGTTGTGCTATGTGTGTTAGTTAACTGTGTTGGTCCCCTAATTCATTTTATGTGCTTCCTAGGTGTCCTTGATTGCATTTTTCATGTGTTCTTCTCTTGATTTCACACGTACTATCATTTTTGAGCTCTAAATGTGACTTAAATCTTGTGCTTATAGAATCTTAAATGCTTGTGAATGATTCGTGATGATTGTGATTGGATATTGAATGTTGAAAAGATGTCAAGATCTAAGTTAGGTATTATGAGTCACGCAAAATATGTAAAGCCCAAAATGATGTGAAATATGTAAAGATCATGTGAAACATGTAACGTAATAGTCATGCGGAACATGTTAAGACTGTGTGAAATATGTTTTGTATATTCTGTGCGGAATATGTTTGTGTTATGCGAAATATGTTTTGGTTAATCTGTGTGAAATATGTATGGTTACTCTTGTGCGAAACATGTATGTTTATGCGAAACATGACAAGTGTAGTATTCCGTGTGAAATATGACATTTTATGAAAAGAAACTCTGCCTAAATTTTTTTAAATTTGTGTAAAACATGTTTGTTATATCATAATACATCTTTTGCCATGATTGTTTAAGTGTTAATTAATCTATGATTGAAAGTTTGACTTAGGATCACTATGACTTGTCATGTTGACTTTATTCATAGAGTTGACTTTGACTATTGATCTTAGTTGACTTTACTCATAGAGTGCATTAATACTGACATAATTACATGAAACCTAATTATAATCTTTAATCAATCAAATCATCAAGGTTAATCAAGTTAATCAGTAAAATATATCTGTTGTATATATGAACTATTGGGAATTAATAATTTGATGAGACAAATAAATAAAAGAATGAAACAAGGACTTAAATGCAAAGCTTGAATTCTTTAAAAGATGGAAGATTTTGAAGATTCTAAAAGATCTCCTTAAGAAGATAAAAGTTAGAAAGATATTATTTATTTCCTAATTATATTTGTTCGTATCCTTTGTAAACCTAGATGATCTCTACTATATAAAGAGACATTAGGTCGTGTAGTTTGTGTGTGCACAGAAAATGTAGTCGACTAAAGGTGTGTGTGTGTTCTAGGCGTGTGGTTCATTGTAAACGCCTAGAATGAGTGTTGTAGCCTCAAGATCAATGTTTCATTGATCCTGTTACTAGTTAGAGTAACTGTTCTAGAATTGATCATCTAGAATTAGGGTGAATAGTGAATAATATGAATGAAAAACCTTGTCAAAATAACTTTGTTCATTATGCTATTTCTGCTATGCATTCTTTCATGTTCATTGTTATTTTTCCTAGATATAGATCTAAACAATCTGAGCTTACAACGATTCTTTAGACTTTCACAGTCTATGCAATATTCCGTTAAGGCAACGCACAAGTAAGGTAGTATGAAGACTATTACAAGGCCCCTAAGAGTACATTACATGCATTAAAATACCTAAAAGGTGATCAACCATAGATGGGTAAGGTAGTATGAAGACTGTTACCGATGGTATCCTTTCTATACAGTCACATTTCCCTAGACGTCTTTGCAAGCAATTAAGAAGCTAGTTTTCTAGAGCCTAACGCGCACACCTATCATCAAGAAGCAATATTATAAGGATCTACAAACTAATTCACATGCAATCATAAGCAAACACTATAAGATCTAGCCTAGCATGTTAAGGAGAAGCGAAGAACAATAATTAATTAGACAACACATAGACATATTAAAAGATTAAAAGATAAATAACTTCACTCATCAAAACATGGAGTTTAGGTGGTTACAAAAGGGTTTGAGAACCCTAAAAATGACCTAACTACTGATGATAAACGTACTATAATAATGACTAACGAATCCCACAAGTTCCATACTTTCAAACCTTAAAAAAAGAGTTTGTATATATAGAAAAATGACCGTGACAACGTTGATGTGTAATCCTGACGCCGTCGCTTCGCCAAATCTTCTAGGGTCTCACTATGTCGGTTAAGTCCTGACGCCGTCTTAATTATCCTGACGTCGTCACTTTGATGTTTTGACGTTGTCACAAGTATTTGTGACGCCCTCTCCAGGGTTTGTCTGACCTTTTTTTCTTCGACTTTGGTGTAGAGTTGTAATCTCGTCTGTTTCTTCCCCAAATGAGCCCAAGTCACATGTATTTCCTCTAAATGCCATCCAAGTGCTAAAAATACAAAAAGGAACGATTAAGTATGTATTTTGAGCATATTTGCATGATTTAAGGGGTTAAAGGACCTCAGAAAAGTGTATAAATGACACCTTATTAGTTTGATTACACGTTAACTAAGGATTAACGGTGAAATTATGTTGTCGATAGAGGATATGTGTTGTCTGGTTAACGGCAGTTTGTATTCTTACAAATGAAGGACGAACGATGCAAAGAACTATGAAGTAGAGCGTAAACGATGTAAACTCTTGCTAGGGCTTTATGTTTGAAACCAAACTCATGACTCGTTAAAGCCCAAGTTAACTCGGTTCGAAGCTAGAAAACTTAACCAATCTTGTTTCGCTTGCCAAACCTTGAACTTACCTGTTTCGCCTATGATTTAAACATTTGTTTAGCCTAATAAAGCGTTGTATTGCCTGATCATGCAAGTTTTGTTTCGCCTATGTTTCAAAGTTTGTTTCGCCTATGGGTTTCCCAAGTTATTTCCTCTACCCTTTGATATTTTGTCTCGCTTGTCTCGAACAAGATTTTTTCACCTACAAAGATCAGTATTGTTTCGCCTATAAGAACCCTTAACTTTGTTTCGCCTTAAAACTAAGGTTTGTTTCGCCTGGGTTTAGGAAGAGTTGTTTCTCCTAGATCGTTCAAGAGTTGTTTCGCCTTACTTGGATTACAAGTTTGTTTCGCTTGAGCTATGTCAATAGTTTTTTCCCCTGGACTTCCTACATTATTACGCCTAGAACCCAAGGTTAATTGTTTCGCCTTAGACACTTAAAACAAAACATTTCCAAACTTTTGTTTCGCCTAAAAACACAAGAAACTTGTTTCACCTGATTCATGAACCAAAATATACGCGTCCTTTTTGTCCTTGAAGCGTTTTATTTTGCCTAGTCCTAGCCCTAAAAATACGCGCACACTTTGTCCTTTCAAACTTTGTTTCACCTAACCCTTTCCAAACCCAAAACTTGACCAAAAAACAACAAAAGATTGATTTTAAATGAAAAAGATTACCACTTTTCACTTTAATCTTGTCCTAAACACGTCCTAGATTCATAAAAACACAAACTTTATATCATTTTGTCCTTTAAAAATAAAAATGTATGCGTTTTATGTTGTGTCTTTGAATCGTGTGGTTTAGCAACAAAATAAGCAAAGAAAATAAGCCAAAGTAAGCCATAATCGACACAAACACAAATATAAACACCCTTGGTTAGCTCTGGTACCAATTGTCAAGCATAAAATTCACTAGCATAATCATGATTCGGAGGTTGGGGAGACCAAAATAAGAACTTAGTCATGAGAGAGAGAGAGAGAGAGTATAGAGAGAAAGAAAGGAAAGATTATGTATTAGATTAGAAAGAAAGAATAATACACCTTATGGAAATGAACCTCACCCCTCTTTAAAAGTAAGAAGCGGGTATATAGCCTCTACACATCTATGCTAACTTGGCAATACTAGTCTTTGCGAATGTTGGTTGTGTAGTTCCCAGAATAGGGTGAAGATAATCAATGGTAACCGAATATCAAATGGAATCGTATAATCACTTTCCAAAAGAAACTATTCGACCCTAATGCCTGGGTACGACGAATATATCTTTGGGATAAGACCAAATTTTATGTTCTTGAATTAGGCATATTTCTAGAACCCTTTCGCCTTTAAGTGTTTATGTTTTTGTGTTTTTCATGCAAGTGTTCATCTCAATTTATAAGTATGAAAACTCTTAAACAAAAGAGTTTGTGACTCCTGGTCAAAAGGAGTTATGAGCATTAATCGGCGAATTAATCTCATAACCTCCTCCATGAATACATAATGGTTACATGACCATAATCATGGGCATTAAGTTAATGTTGAAATCCCCCATTTAATAGGTCAATATGGTTACAAACATTTAATGTTGAACCCGCTCATTTAGTAGGTTAAGGTGGTTACAAACATTTAATGTTGAAACCGCCTATTTAATAGTCATTAAGCTAACTACTAAAAGAGTCAGAGAGAATTAGTGACTTGATGGTTGACACTTCGTACCTCTAAACCCATTTCTAAATATGACTCGATTTCCACAATTACACTAAATTTCCAACAATCCTCCCTAATTTAGTACAATTCATTTTGCATGAAAATTAAACATAAAACAAAACATGTGCATAAAAGAAGATATCCTAAGGATTAAATTTCCATCTTAGTACATTACACGTTCAAATATTCGAGAATAGGGGTGTTCTAAGAATTGAACCCTTCAACACATTTGAATACCTGAAGATAAAATACACACAAGTTTTCAAACACTTAAACGCTCATAACACTATACAAGCCATGTGTCCATATCCAATTCATAAATGTTATAAGAGCCAAAAGTACAAAGCTCCCTAAAGCGGCAAAACCTCAACATTCATATAGGTGGTTCCTCTTTATTCATGCTCCTACCAAGCATTTTTTCAAAGAAATTAGCATTTAGAAGTAAAGACTCCATCCTCCTTTTTAGCATGTTCCAAGCACATCCTTGGGATGATTGTAAAACATGTGCTTCAGTTCACTCAACGTTCAGCTTTCTACATTAAACTCAGCTCCTAAGTTTCCTCAGTAGGGAGTTGGGTGTCTTAGCATTTAGTGACTAAGTTGGACTTTAAACCCATCCCTTCAGTAGACTTTAAAACCAAGTCTCTAGCCAATCCCTTCGTCAAGTGATCAGCTAAGTTTTGTTGAGATTTCACAAGCTGACACCTTAGTGTCTAATACCTTTCCTTTGTACATTTGGCTATAAGCGTTTGCCAATGTATCAGCACTATAACATCGAATGAAAATAGGTGTTATAGGTTTGGACCACAACGGAATCTCGAGGATTAGGTTTCTCAGCCATTCAGCTTCCTTACCAATAGCTGTTAAAACCACAAATCAAGATTCCATTGTTGAGCTGGTGATGCAAGTTTGCTTCTTGGATACACAGCCATTGGTATACAAATTGTATTTAGTATTTTTGATCTAGCTTGCATTAGTGTATCATTCTAAGACTAAAGGATAGCCAGTAATGTCAAACTATAATCTATAGTTTTCTTCAAATACTTTAATACCCTCTAAATTGCTTACCAGTGATGAGTACTGAGATAACTAGTGTACCTACTCAGTTTACCCACTATAAAAGTAAAATCAGGCCTAGTACAAGTCATGGCATACATCAGTCAGCCAATCACCTTAGAATACTTAAGTTGAGATACAACCTATTATTGGGCATAAGCTTCTCACTTGTGTCTATATGAGTACTTACTGGAGTACAATCAAAGTAATTGAATTTCTTCAGTACCTTCTCAATATAATAAGATTAAGAAATTGCTATTCCATTACTTTCATGTTGAATCCTTATACTAAGGATAACATCAGCCTCCCTTATGTCCTTCATGGAGAACCTTGATGACAAGAATTCCTTTATCAGGTCAACCTGAACTTGGTCAGTGCTAAAGATCAGCATAAAATCAACATATAGACAAATGATGACTAATTTACCAGATTTATCAAATTTTCTATATATACATGTGTCATCTTGGTTAAGTAAATACCCATTAGACCAAACCACTTCATTAAAATTTTGATGTCATTGCTTAGGTGCATGCTTTAGTCCATATAAAGACTTAATCGGTTTACATACTTTATCTTCATTTCCAGGCATGATGAAGCCCTGAGGTTGGTTCATATAAACCTCCTCATCCAGTTCACCATTTAAGAATGTTGTCTTCACATCCATCTGATGAATAATTAAATTGTAAATTGATGCCAAAGCAATCAGCAGTCTTATGGTACTGATACATGCCAATAGAGGATAAGTATCAAAGTAGCCTATCCCTGACTTTTGTCTAAAGCCTTGAATGACTAGTCTAGCCTTAAACTTTTCAATAGTTCTATCTTGTTGGTTTGTGCTCATGTCATACAGATAATTATACAGCTGGAAATATGTAGGTCTATGGGGTCACACACGTTTACACTTAGATATCATTATATTAATTTTTATAATAATATATTTATATATTTATTATTTATATTAATATATGGTTTGACGAAAGAACATTAACGGTCGTTAATTAGTTCGTTATGAATAATTAACTATAAAGGCTTTTTAATTAATGGGTAATCAAATGTAATTAACCATAAATATTAGAAAAGTCAAAAAGTCAACACCAAGGGGTGTTTTCCCTTGTTCGACCGGCCATACCTAAGGAGGGGTATGGGTTGGGATTTAAGCTATCTTTTCCTCCAAGATATGTATTTTAGTTAAACTCTAAATTCATCTAGTATATAAGGAGGATCCTATAGCTCATAATTCTCATCCCCCTCTTATCTCCTCTCTTGGTCGACGCAAACAAACACCCATCTTAGGGTTTTCTTTGTGTTTTTCTATTACTGGTGTTCACTTGTTCATTGGTCAAGAACTAGCATTCGGGTGATATCGTTTAACGTGTGGTGTGGATACACGTAGAGGCTATTTATTTTAGTAACTAGAAGTAGTGTTTGGTCCGCACGTAATTACACACGTGCATGTACTCGAAGTGTCTTTGATTCGTCACTAGCTTGGTTGCTAAAGGTATGTTACCTTATTTTTGTTTATGGTTTTTTATGTGTTAATTATTTATGCTATATGTGATCTATATCCACTTCGTAGCTCGTTTAATATTAATGTAATATTAGGTTATTTAGATAACGATTTCCAACAGTGGCATCACGAGCCATCTCATATAGCGTTGTAATTTACATAAAAAACAAAAATAACATGTAAAAAATGTCGCCTAAATATTTGTTATTTTCTTGGTTTTATGTGAAAATTATTTTAGAAAATTATTTAGTGAAATAGTATTTGCCCTAATTGGTCACATAAATATGGAAATATTTTTACGTAATTTCTAATTCGCTTATTATGATTATATTTAGTGAGAGAAAAAGGTTATTATGATTATATTATGATCAAATCTCATCTTCTAATATGATCATGATTATATTATGATCAAATCTCATCTTCTTTCTCTCACTAAATATCTTGATCACTAAAATAGTTTAATCTTGTTTCAAGTGATCAAATCTCATCTTCTATCTTCTTCTTTCTTCTATCAAGTGCAAGAGAAGAACACTCGTATTCGCCAAGAAACAAAGTGTTATAGATTAGTGATTTCTCTTCTCTTCTTATAAGATTCAAAACTCTATTTTGATTATCTTGTGTAATTGTGTAAATCGAATTATGTGTAAATCCGATAGTGTAGATCTTGTGACCGTGTATTACTTCTGAAGTGGTAGATTGGTTCTAGCTAAGATTAGGACTCGACAATTAGCTTAGTGTCAGAAAATAACGTAAGCGACGTGTAAATGGTTTTCTCTGCTTGAAGGAAGCTTGTTGACATAGTGAAATCTAGAGTTGGATACTCGAGGAGTGAAGTAGAGCGAAGAAGAGCTTCGTAGTCGAACCACTATAAAACTTGGTGTCTTGGTATGATCGTTCTTTCTTTTATCTCTTTATATTGCTTGTGTAGATATTACAATTAGAAAGTTATTGTGATTGGTTCATATTGTTGAATAGGTTGAATTTATACTCGAATCTAACAATTTTAGAAGTAAAATTTTAAAATGCTAACCTGTAAACTATTCAACCCCCCTTTTAGTTTCCACAATTGGTATCAGAAGCTAAGGTCACTCAAGATTTTTAAAATATACTGTATTTTAAAGCTTGGATCGATCTATGGATTCCGACAAATATCTAGAATGGCAATCCATGCAAAGACCACTACTCTTTGAAAGTGATAGTTTTATTTATTGGAAAAATAGATTCGAAACATATGTTAAATCAAAAGATCTTGATCTTTGGCATGTTATAACTAACGGTGATTTTCAACCTATTCAACAAAATCCGAAAACCAAATTAGATGAGGTTATCCCTTTTGAAAAACATAGTGATGATCTTAAAAAGAGGCTTGCAAAAAATAATGAAGCCAAAATGGTTATTTACAATGCTTTGCCAAGAAAAGAATATGAAAGAATTTTCATGTGTAATACGGCAAAAGAAATTTAGAAAACTTTGTTAATCACCCATCAAGGTAATAACCAAGTCAAAGATAACAAGATCGACCTTTTGGTATAACAATATGAACAATTCGTCATTTCTGAAGACGAATCTATAGATAGTGATTTTGCTAGATTTAATACTATTATTACTAGTCCAAAATCTCTTGATGAAGGTTATTCTAGCAAGATTATGTTAGAAAGTTTCTTAGGGCTCTACATCCTAAATGGAGAGCAAAGGTCACGGCGATTGAAGAGTCAAAAGACTAAACATCACTGTCACTTGATGAACTCATCGGGAATCTCAATGTTCAAGAGATGATCATCAAGAAAGATTCTAAAATAGTCAAAGCTAAGGGAGAAAGAATATCTCTTGCTTTAAAAGCTAAGAAATAATCTAGTGATGAGGAGTGTTCAACTTTCGAAAGTGAAGACGAAGAATACGCCATGGCCGTTAGAGACTTCAAGAGAAGAGGTAGATTCGTGAGACAACCTCAGAATGACAAAAAGATGTTCCAAAGAAGCCGAGATGACAAGAACGGCAACAGTGATAGAAAATGTTTTAGATGTGGTGATCCAAATCATCTTATTGGAGAATGTACAATACCACCGAAAGAAAAGAACCAAAGAGCATTCGTCGGAGGTTCTTAGAGTGATAGTAGTGAAAAAGATGATGAGAAGGCCAAAGACGAGACGTGTCTCGTAGCTCAAGCATCAAATGAGGTATGTTTCGGTTCCTCTTACTTTAGTGATGAAAATTCATCAATAGACGATCTTACTTTAGATAATGAGTATGATAAACTTTGCAAGATGAGTTTTAAAATAATCACCAAGAACAAATGGCTAAAAGCTATTAGAAATAGTTTAGAAAACGAACTTAGTGAACTAAAATTAAAATTGTCTACATTAGAGAAAAACAATGGAGTTGATCTTGAATGTATAAATTGTCAATCATTTAAAACTGAGAATGAAAAACTCAAAGAAGAAGCTCTTAAACTAAATAAATTTGAAAAGAGCACACATTGCTTAGATGAAATGTTAAGCAATCAAAAACCCTCCGATGATAAATTAGGTCTAGGGTTTAATTCATGTGAAGCATCAACTAGTAAGTCTAAGGAAATAAAATTTGTAAAATCTCAGAAAGAAACGTCCTCTGGTGGCGGTCCCTGAAATATCTTTGGCGGACCCATAAAGTCCAAACGGCCCCTAAAGCAATCAAAGGGCCGCCTGTCTGTTCACCAGAATCTGAAAAATCCGTTTCTTTTCAAAAATCCATGTTGGGTCCTAAACCAAAACACATACTGGTAAACAATGTTAAAAATCCTGTTGCTAGTGATAATGAGGTCAAACAATTTTATAAACCAACGTTAAAACCTAGAGTTGGATTTTATAAATTAAATTTTAGGTCAAAAACTCCACCACCTATAGGAGTCAATAATAAATATCCTCGTTCTAAGACACCTCAACCAAAAAGAAATGTTGGTCGACAAAACCAACCTCATGGCTTTCTTGTAACTTGGAAAAACTTCCAACGTCAAAGTTAGATGCCATGGGAAATGTGTCCTTCATTTCCACATCCCAATCAATTGCATCAAATGCAAGGGATGTATAGCACTAACAACTTTGGACCCATGAGATATTGGGGACCAAATGTTTGAGTTATTGTCTTATATAAATAGATATGCATTGGAGTCGACTTGGAACCCGATGAGTAGATAAAGGATAACAGATGCTCTAAACACATGACGGGTAACCAAAAGCTCTTCTCAATCTACATGCCATACAACAGAGGTAATGTTATTTTTGGTAGTAATCTTCACGGTAACATCATTGACAAAGGTACGATTTCGAATGACTCTCTCAAAATAGATAATGTAGAACATGTAGATAACTTAAGATTTAACTTGCTAAGTGTAGGAAAAATATGTGATAATAAGTGTAGAATAACTTTCTCTGAACATGATAGTGAAATCACTAAGGATGGTAAGGTTATAGGTAGAGGTATTAGGAAGAAAGTCTTATATGTGATGAAACTAGGAAATAAGCTAGAAGACAAAATTTGTCTTGCAACGATTGATGAAAACTCCACATTGTGGCATAGGAGATTAGGTCACGCTAATATGCGTCTCATTCAATCGTTAGCATCTAAGGAATTAGTTAGGAACTTGCAAAATTAGAAAACAAGCTTACGCTAGTCACAAAGCTAAGAATATAGTCTCAACGACTAGATGCTTAGAACTCCTTCATATGGATCTCTTCGGTCCTTCTGCCGTACGGAGTTATGGAGGAAATCTTTACACCTGGTCATAATAGTTGACTACTCTAGGTATACTTGGATGAGATTTCTTAAGAATAAAACTGAGGCTTTCGAGAAATTTGAAATCTATAGTAACAAAATACAAAATCAATTAGGATGTTCAATAGTGTCAATTAGGACGGACCATGGTGGAGAATTTGATAATGAAGTTCAATTTGGAGAGTTTTGTAATGCCAACGGTATTACACATAACTTCTCGGCTCCACGCACTCCACAATCAAATGGCGTGGTAGAAAAGAAAAATAGGACACTACAAGAAATGAGTAGAACAATGTTGAATGAACAATCGTTACCATAAAAGTTTTGGTGTAACGTCGTAGATACTTCAACATATATCCTCAACCGAATTCTAATTAGAGCCATCTTAGGTAAAACACCTTATGAACTCTTGAGAGGTATGAAACCTACTCTTGATTACTTTAGATTATTTAGAAGCAAGTGTTTTATCCTAAACACCAAAGACTACCTTACTAAGTTTGACCTAAAGTCATACGAATGTATCTTTTTAGGTTACTCCCAAAATAGCAAAGCCTATATCATCCTTAATAAACACACTATGAAAATCGAAGAATCACTTAACGTGACATTCGGTGAAACTCCTCCACCCTCTAAGACATCACCCTTGGTGGATGATGACTTGGATGAAGAAGCAATTAAGGTTACTAAAAAGAGAAACTTAGAAAATGACATTGAGGATGAAACTTTAGAAATTGACGAAATAGTCAATATTAAGGAATCTAGGAACCATCCATTCGAAAATGTCATAGGAAACCTTAACCAAAGAACTTGTAGGTCACAAGCCCAAAACCAAAGTAACTTCTTTTGTTTTATATCTACTATAGAACCTAAGAATGTGAATGAAGCCTTAACGGATGAAAGTTGGTTAATCGCTATGCAAGAAGAATTAAATCAATTTATTGCAAACGATGTTTGGGTGTTAGTACCACAACCTAAGAATATGACAATCATAGGAACTAAGTGGGTGTTTAGAAATAAGTTTGACGAGAATGGTATTGTTTCTCGAAATAAGGCTAGGTTAGTTGCTCAAGGCTATAATCAACAAGAGGGCATCAATTATGATGAAACTTATGCCCATGTTGCTAGAATTGAGTCTATTAGAATACTATTAGCTTATGCTTGTACTTTAGATTTCAAGCTATTCCAAATGGATGTAAAAAGTGCATTCCTGAACGGTTTTATCAATGAGGAGGTATTCGTGGCACTACCTTCAGGATTCATTGATTTTAAGAAACCAAATCATGTTTATAAACTAAAGAAATCTTTATATGGTCTTAAACAAGCACCCAAAGCTTGGTATAATAGATTAAAAGCTTTTCTTATTAATCATGAATACAAAATGGGAATAGTAGATAACATACTTTTTACTAAGAAGAAAATTTCAAATCTCATCATCGTTCAAATATATGTCGACGACATTATATTCGGTTCGACTAGCCAAGACATGTGTGATGAATTTGCCAAAATCATGCATGACGAGTTTGAGATGAGCATGATGGGTGAATTAACTTCTTCCTTGGATTACAAATAAAGCAAATGGAAGATGGTGTCTTCTTTAATCAATCTAAATATATTAAAGAAATACTTAAGAAATTCGACTTAGAAGATTCTAAACCAATGAAAATCCCCATGTCCTCGGATACTAAACTCACGAAAGATGAAGAGTGTGAGTTGGTAGATAGTACCAAGTATTGAGGCATGATAGGTAGTTTATTATACCTGACGGCAAGTAGGCTCGATATCATGTTTAGTGTTTGCCTTTTTGCCCGCTTCCAAGAGGCTCCCAAAACCTCTCATCTTGAAGCGGTTAAGCGTATCTTTTGATATGTTAAAGGCACTACGCACTTAGGATTATGGTATCCTAAGGGGACCGGCATAGAAACCGTGATATATGCTGACTCTGATCATGCGGGAGATTATGTGGATCGAAAGAGAACTAGCGGTATTTGTATATTCGTAGGATGTTGTTTGACATCTTGGTTCTCGAAGAAACAAACCGCTCTTGCTATATCCACTACCGAAGCCGAAAAGGTAAGCGCCAGAAAGGCATGTCAATTAGCACTATGGATGAAACAATATCTTATCGACTACGACGTTTGACTCGACGACGTTCCGATTATGTGCGACAACAAAGGGGCGATTGACCTTAGCAAAAATCCGGTGCAACACTCTCGTACTAAACACATCAAAATACGTCACCACTTTCTTCGTGATAATGTCCAAAAAGGTCATATCTCTATCAAAAAAGTTCTGTCCGTTGACAATATCGCCGACATTCTTACTAAACCCCTTAAACGTGAATCGGTTAACTATCTACGTCTTGGTTTAAGAATGATGGAATACATTCTATAAATCGTCTTCTCTTTCTTCTGTCACGATTCTAGTCCGTGTTTCACTCCATGTCGTGACAACTTAAATACTTCGTCCGAAGTACTTTGAGCATTTTTAATTCGTGAAATGAAAATTAAAACGTCACTCCTCTTTGTAAAATTCTTGTCAAATTTCAGTCCAAAATCCCTCTGCTAAGGGCGGCCCTTATATCTCTGGCGGCCCCCGGATTAAAACGGGCGACCCCCACAACGATATGGGACCGCCACCAGTGAGACAACATGTCTGTCACCCTCTCATTTTGTAAAACACAAAAACAAACACCCCATCTCTTCCACCATTGACGAACCACAACCAAAACACACCAAAAACTCAAAATTGACCAAATTAACTCAAATTGAAGATAAAATTAACACCTACAATCATTCCTAACATAATTAACATCATCAATTGTAAGTCATTTCTTCTATTTTCTTTTAATTCGTGTCTAGGTTTGATGATGAACATAAAAATCTTAATTGGGGATTTTTCATTTTTATTGCAATTATGTACAATTAGGATTACTAAAATACAATGTATAACTAATATGCTTCCCGTCGACATAGGATTTGCAAGATTAATGTGTGTTTGTCAAAAATTGTTTTTTGCACAAAACTCCAATTTTATTTCAAAATCACTCACGTTAGGAACACCATAAAAATGCCTTTATGCATTGTTAATACCCTCTAAAAAAGTTTTTGCATACATGTATAATGATCTCATGAACAAAGTTCAAGATACATAATTCATATGTATTTTTTGACATGTTTGGATGAGCAAAATTGAATTAAGGAGTGTTTGAGTTAACTCATATGTTTTTACTTTTAGAGTTAAGTTACCCGAAACTCCACATTTGTTACATGTAGGCACACACTAGTCACTTGTCTAAAGGATATTGAAAATTGTGAATGATACATACTAAAACAATCTTATTGATGATTAGGTGAAAAAGAATGTCTCAAGATGAACAAAAATACATAGAAACTCACATCTCTTTAACTCCAAGCAAACCTTACCTTCCTAATCACACCAACTCTTTTCAAAAATCACCATATCTAGAAATACCTTGTTGACCTATTCATGAAGGAAGAATTATTGACAAAACATTTGACTCCAAAGGTATACTAAAGAAGAACCTAAATAAAACTGGATTTCAAACCCTCTTTCATTTAAAAGGAAACTTATATCCAAAATTCATATCTGAATTTTATCAAACGTTTGAACTTACTTTAGTAAGTGATATTTGGATCATAGTGTCTGAAATAAAGGGAAAACGTGTTGGTGCATCATTTCGGGATTTTGGAACACTACTCAATATTCCTTTTGAAGGACATTGTTTCTATAATAATAAATGGTCTCTAAAACAAGTCAACAAACACAACAATACTCCAACAAAAGATCCTCTCTACACAAAATTAACTCATCCAACCTCAATCATATACAATATAACTAAGAAACGTCTCAATGGTTTCAAATTTGCATTGGAGGATCCATGCAATCTCTTTGTCAAATAGATTTGTCCTTATCTCAAAATGGCACATCTTCTCATTCGTGAGAACATCATATGTACCGTTGATATTAACAAAAATCTATTGTCTGCTTGTGAAGCCTATATGCTCTTTTGCATTACTTCCTTCACAACCTGCAACATATCTTATTTCATTCTAAATTGAATAAATGACTTCAAACATCGATTTGATGGCATACTGCCATACGGACTCTTGTTGTCAAAATTTCTTGACAAACTAACTAAACTTTCTCCAAATAACCATACATTCATCTCTTAGATTTCAAGAATCCACTAGTCTAGCTTTATGTCTTAATATGTCTTTACTTTATGCTTGTCTACTTTATCTTGTAATACTCATACCGTCACAATATGAATCTATTTTATTAAGTCTTGCTTGCAATCGATGTCTCTTGTATGATTTTCCTAAGTGATGAATGAAACTACTTTATGGTTTACTTGCATGAATTGCTATATTGCTACTAGTTGAGAATATATTCTTTCACTTGTACATCTTACTTTGTTTTGTAGCAATAGTCTCATAAGATCAATCCCTTGTTGCCCTAAACGAAGAGGATCATACATCAAGGGGGAGTCTTAGCATCGTCGATTTCTTTCTCTTTACAATTCGACGATCGTCGTTTTTAACTTCGACAAAAAGGGGGATAAATGGATCAAAACTTATTAATAACTTGAAAACGTTATTTTCACATAAAATGAGTTTATATTTTGTCATCATCAAAAGGGGGAGATTGTTAATACAAATAATGTCTAAAAATGTTATTTATATTTTTCGACCTCTCGATGTTTTGAAGATAACAAAATGTAAAAACGTTTACGATAAAAATAAACGTTTACAAGTTATTAATCGTAAATTTCCATTTCAAATGTAAATCACTTAAGGTATGTATAAACATGTTGGGATTAAACGCCTCTTGATGCTGTTTGGAAGTTACTGCAGGTAAGTGGAATTTAAGACTGTTAAGGTATTAGTTACTGCTGCTAAGTATAAATTAGTGCTGTTAGTAATCTTAATGAAAAATATGCTAAGTAGTTAGTATTGCTAGTGTAACTTAGTACTGCTGATGAAGATTGAAAAAAACTTTCTAAGTAGTTAATGCTGCTTGTACACAGTTATTGCTGCTGGTACAAAAGTTACTACTGTTGGTGTGAAAGTTACAACTGCTTAAAAATTACAACTGCTGGAAGAGTTTATGCTGACAGAGAAGAGATCAAAGACTTATCAGAGAAAAGATAAAGATTGTTTATGTGATAAGTATGAGATATTTTTGTAAAAGATACGTATAAGTTATTTGTTTAGAAAATCATGATAACTTAGGAAAATATTGTAAGCCGGTTAGGACTCCTTGGTGAATAAAATGAGGTCCTAGGGCATAGAGTTAGATATCTAGAAATCATTTGTTTTGATATCGATATAGCTTCAAGGTTTTGTAACCCTAACACTATTAAGAGCGTTCATATTATATTGAGGCTAAAAGTTTGGTAAACTATTTGTTATTAATCTTATTCATTACTGTTTCATTGAAATTATTCTTAGTATCATTGACTAGATTCCGCATAGTCTTTGATATTCACAATCAAAGTTTCTATCATAGTTGTTTTGAATGTATTCAATACAACTTAGCCTTATACAAGCTAAGCAAGATATATTCTATTGGGATCAACAAAGCAAATCATTAAACATAATTAGTGATCAAGTAAATAATCTTTCTTAACCATCACATTTTCACAAACGTATTTTTACAAAAATAAATATATGTACAAAATAATTTTTAATAAAAGAAATATTTTATTTAAACATAAAAATTCAAATATGGTTTTCCCCTCAAAATGGAACCTTCTATACCAGATAAAACCTTCCCTACTAAAAGACAAAAAAGGGAGCGTCAGTCTAGGGCGACCCCTTGATAGGCTTGGCGACTCCTAGATATATCTGGGACCGCTAGGACCGCCTGCAGTAGCCGTTGGATTTTTCTGGCTATAAATACTGCACTATTCCTAGCTGAAAAACAGACCTCTTTACACAAATTTTTCCGTCTTCTTTCTCTCACTAAATCTCTTGATCACTAACATTGTTTGATCTTGTTTCAAGTGATCTAATCTCTTCTTCTCATCCCTCATCTCCTCTCTATCAAGTGCAAGAGAAGAACATTCATATTCGCCAAGAAAGAATTGTTGTAGTCTAGTTATATCTCTTTCTTCCTTCTAAGAACCAAATCTCTATCTTGGTTATCTTGTGTGATTGTGTAAATCGGATAGTGTGTAAATCCGATAGTGTGGATCTTGTAATTGTGTATTACTTGTGAAGTGGTAGATTGGGTCTAGCTATGATTAGGACTCGACATTTAGCTTAGTGTCAGAAAACAACGTAAGCGAAGTGTAAACGGGTTTCTCCGCCTAAAGGGAGCTTGTTGACATTGTGAAATCTCAAGTAGGATACTCGGGGAGTGGAGTAGGGAGAAGAGGAGCTTCATAGCCGAACCACTATAAATTTTGGTGTCTTGGTTCTATTGTTCCGTCCCTCATCTCTTTATATTGTTGTGATTCTGACTTATTGTTTGTTTAGTTATTGCTAGTAGATACACACATTATTGGTTCATATTGTTGGTTGGTTGAACATATACCCGGATCTTACAAATTTTAGAAGTAAAATTTTAAAACGCTAATTAACCTGTAAACTATTCAACCCCCTTCTAGTTTCCACAAATTCTTCTCTTTTAAGGACTAAATTTCCAACGCAATAACTTCAAACATGTGGTTTATCATCAATTTTAGGTTGTTCCAGTTGTTGTTCATGCTCTACACCTCCACCACTAAAAACCACTAGTACAAAAAGTGGATTTGGTCACACATGGGCAAAATGGAACGGCCACACATTCACATATTTATGTGGCTAAAGGTACCAAAATAGACAACATTTACTAATTAGCCACACATGAAAATTTCGATTGTGTGACCATTAGAACTGTATTGCCACATATTCGAACATTATGTGGCTAAAGGTAACTGGTAATATTATTTATCCACATATGAATTTGGAACGCGTGACAAATACAAGGAAGCTTGAAATATTAGTCACGATATACATATAAATAGTGACAAATATATGTCACACACTTGAACAATGTGACTAAATTGGCATATATGGTCACATGAAGTAATTTTTTATGTGTCCAAATCATACAGTCAAGTTTTGTCACACATTATTTAAGGTGACTGCTATCTTTTGCTAATTATTTGGCCATATATGAATTTAGGAAGCGTGACAAATGAAAAGTAAGGTTGAATCATTAGTCACGATATACATATAAATAGTGACAAATATATGTCACACACTTGTACACTTTGACCAAATGCCATATATGGTCACACTAAACGTTTTGTCACACATTATTTAAATGTAGCCAAAATCCAGTACATATGGTCACGTAACTTAATATGTGTGTTTAAAGTTTACATTGTGTTAGCTTGCCAAAAGCTAATGTGTATAGTCACATTTACTTCTAGCACGATTGTAACACCCCCATTTTCATATATCAGCGGAAGGGTCATTTGGGGTGCTACGTGTTAATACAATAACTCAAGCATAGAAAACGACTCGAAAGGAGACGCTTTAAACACATTCATTCGAAATAAAAGTTTACATCATAGGTCCCAAATTGTTCATAATTCATACAACATTTTTGAAATATTCTTCGAATGACTTTTATTTAATGGGCCTTCAAAATATTTGGTTTTCTCATATGCGTTTAACCAAAATCACCATCGCCGAATTACCTTCAGGACCTAAGATTTAAACATGCTAGAAACGTCAACAATAATTGTTGAGTGAATCCATAGAGTTTATATTTATAAACCAATAAAATTCTTAACTTACCGAAACACAAGAATCATTTCTCAAAATTATTAGATAAACGATGTAATCAAACCACGTTATAGGGGGATTATTAAAGCCACATGAATCGAACGTTAGCATTTCAATAAAAAATGACCCACATATAACCCTGCCGCTATGAGATGTATCTTATTCCCTAACAACGCATCCGTAGTGTCATTTCCCGTCACGAGACGATAGCTAGTCGTCACGGATTAGAGGTGGTAATCTCCAAATAGTACTATTCCTTGTATACGCGTATGCCATTACCCGGCAATTAACAATTCATGATTTTCGCGGGTCTTTTGTCTAGCGAGTTAATTCCAACTTATAATAAAACAAGCATAATACTAGCATAACATTCAAGGTCCCCTTGTGATTTCAATTTTTAAAAACAAGCATGTTTCTCCCTCGCGGGTTTATAAATCAATTCAAATATTAAATTGCGAGGCTATGAACTCACTTGGTGATGTCGGACGAGAATATCGATGAATAAAAACTTTGGACGTAAGCGCGTCGATCAACCGAGACCTATACCAATTGTAACGGGTCTTAGGTTTCTAGCCGAAAAATAACGATGACTCGTAAATAAATAAGTATGTTATATATATACATGTATCTTATATGATGATCATGACCCAAATAATTTAATTACTTCACACTTAAGTTTTTCTAGGTTCTTAACTAGTTTCTATTTGCCATTTTTACTCTTATAGTCCAATATATCCCAAAAAGCCTAATAGGTCCATAAGTAAGATCCATTAAAATGTTTAAGTTTATATTATTTAACCCAAGCCCAGGTCCATAGCTCCATTAAATAAGCCCAAATGGGGTTGGCTTAAAGCCAATTCCATATTTCCATTTTAATACATTTGGGTTTGGGCCTAGTGGCCCAATCAGGCCTTAAAGGCCCATTTAAGCTTGTAAATGATCTTTCTTATAAATTTTTTGGGTTTCCTCTGAGGTCGGGACAATGTTTATTATCATAAGTAAAAACTTTTAAAACTCCCAAGAAGTGGGGTCCTAACCGCACCTCGCGATTTAGATTGTAAAAACGTATTATCATTTATAGTGTTCGTGTAGACGTAAAATTTTATATACGTTAAGGTTTACGAAAATAAATCGTAATCTAATAACCGTAAAATTTAAATTTGAAAACTTTTAACCTTAGTTTCATATTTACGTATATATTACAGAACCAAATGTTACTGTTATACTTATTTTTAAGTATACATATAACTTATTATCAAATCACTACACAAAGGTCAAGTTACAACTTTGGACTGAAAACTCACTTTCACCATTTTTGATGCCATTTACAAACCATAATGAATTGGTTGATCATCCAAATAGTACATAACCTAAAAATTTATCTAGTCTCATATTTTAGGTTTTTAGCCTACTCAGTACTAAGTATATGACTTTTTTGTGCCATACTTTATACAGCAAGTGTCAAACTGGATGTCTTATGGTAAAAATGGTCATAACTTATTCATTTTTACTTTCCATTGAGTATCCGATTAGCCATATGATCATAACTCATTCTCTACAACTAGGTAACCAAATCAAACCATTAAGGGCCAACCCCCCCCCACCAAAAAATCCAGAACTTGCTGTTAACAACAGCCCTAAATTTTCAATGATTTTCTAGCAAGTTTTAATAATTGATTTAGTCATTTCTTACCTAGATCTATGCATGCATGTATCATTTTATTTCTTGATCATCATTTACAATACATGTACATACATAAAATGAAATCAAAATAAACTTAAACAAGTCTTATTAAATCTTTTACCATAAGAAAAGTGTAGACAAGATCACAATGATCAAAACCAGAACAAACTTGATGAGGCCTTCCCAAACTCAAGCCTTAATCCTCCACCCAAATTACTTTTGATTCACCCATTTTATTTACACCATTGCATGTCGAATATTTTATAGTGAAAAACTAGGAAATAACGATGGGATTCGGAAAAATAAAGTTTGTTATCGGAAATTTGCAACTAATTTTTTTCTCCGGCGACGCCACAGACGAGGTTTCTGGTGGCGGTGACCGGCGGCCGACGGCGGCGGTGGCGGTTTCCGATGACCGGAAAAGTTTTCCGGTGAAGGTGGTGGAGCTAGAGAGAAAGTGTGTGTTTTATTTTATAAAAATGAAAGAAATGAGGAAGTAAACTTCCTTATATATATCTTGCACTAGTTTGAGACTTTTAACAATAATAATCCTCCCCTCTTTTCAAAAATTAGTTTTTGACACATGAACTTTTTACTTAAATAAAATCAACACGTGGCTCGGGATTAACCTTCCAAGACCATTTTTATTTTCCCCGTTACACATTTTATTTAACTTCTAACAATAATAAAATGTGGTACATTTTAAAACATCAGATCGGCTCAAGACAAGGAACCAAGAACGATCGTGATGTAAAAAAAATAAATTTTACAATTTCCATTCGAAATAAAATACGAAATAATTATTTATGACAAATAAAATTTTAAATGTCGACGTTTGTTATGAAAACTCATAAAATAAAACGAATGCAACAAAATTATTTCTACGACATTTTTGAAAATATAAACGTCGATGCCTTACGTAGAATTCGCCGGTTCTTTGTAAACGTCGCGTAATTTACGAATGTAAGCACTAATTCTCCCGGTTAGTCGTGAGTTCATATCTCAACATAAAAATGAAAATTATAATTAATACTCGAGAAATAAATAACGATCTGAAATTGACGGATTGTCACAACATTTCCCCCTAAAAAGGGATCTTCGTCCCTGAAGATCAATTCATCTTGTCGTCCGCTTCTTATTAAAATCAAAGAGATGAGGGTATTTCTTCCACATCTGATCCTCCCATTCCCAAGTATATTCCGGTCCACGACTCGGGTTTCATAGAATTTTAACTATAGGAATTCGACTTTGCTTGAGTTGCTTTACTTCTCTATCCATAATTTCAATGGGTTCTTAGATGAAATAAAATTTTCCGTCGATCCTTACTTTCGTCAAGAAATAATAAGATCTTCATTTCATCCGAAGACATTCTCAAGAGTTCAATCATGGAATGTATTGTAAACTCCTTGAAGCTCTCGGGGTAATTTCAGTTTATATGCCTCCGGACCGACTCTTGATAGAATCTTGAATGGTCCAATATAACGGGGACTTAACTTCCCACGTTTTCCAAATTGTACAACACCTTTCCACGGTGATACTTTCAGCATAACTTTTCCACCCACCTCGAACTCCAAAGGTTTACGTCTCACACCCGCATAACTTTTCTGTCTACTACAAGTAGCCAATAATCGGTTCTTGATTTGCACAATCATTTTCGTCATTTCACGAATCATTTCCGGTCTCGTGAGTTGGACATCTCCAACCTCACTCCAACATATTGGCGATCTATATTTCCTTTCGTATAAAGCTTTGAATGGTGCGGTAGTTGTTATTATATGAGAATTCAGCCAAAGGTAAGTGCTTATCCCAACCACTACCAAAGTCAATCACACAAGCACGCAACATGTCTTCCAATGTCTGTATTGTTCTTTCACTTGACCACCAGTTTGAGGATGATAAGCAGTGCTCATATCCAAATTCATCCCTAATGACTTTTGAAAGGATCTCCAAAAATGCGAATGCAAAACGAGGGTCTAGGTCCGAAATAATCGACACGGGCACCTCGTGCCTACGAACAATCTCCTTTAAATAAAATCGAGTAAGCCTCTTGTTAGCCTCAATTTATTGAGTCGAACAAGGAAGCTCGGTCACTCTACGATGGAGCTTCGGTCTTTATTTAGTTAACGTTGTAATAAAATATTATCGGGAATCGGGCTCGATAGATAATCTAATATTGTATATGTTTCGGGTTTAATCCCAAACAAAACCCGAGCCCGGGTCCTAGTTAAATATCCCACGCGTCGTAGGGATATATATATAGATATTTTCTATTTGAAAATATCTAATTCTCATAATATCTAATTTCTTTTCTATCTCTTTTTCTCTCATCTCTCTCTCTAAATCTTTTCTACTCTCTTTCTCCTTTCGTGATTCGATTTGTGTTTGTGTTTTATGAAGTGAAGTGTTAAACGGGTTCCTACAATTGGTATCAATCGCCTCGGGTGGATAGCGTGTTTTTTTTGGTGTTGTAAGCATATACGATTCGGCAGATTGGGTTGCTTTATCACTCGGCACCCATATTTTTTTCGTGGCTCATTGTGTTGTTGGAAACGCCAAGTTAGAGCTCACAATCTCTCGGCTTCATTGGGTTATTCAAAGTGATACTCGGGTGAAACGAAGAGAAGAACGAAAAAGTGGTAAAACGTCACGATCGAACGAGTGGACACGTTAGGATCGAACGAGTGAAAACTTGAACAACCGAACGAGTGGAAAACGTGTACGATCGAACGAGTGGAAAAACGTTTGGATCGAACGAGCGAAACTTTTCGAGGATCGAACGAGCGAAACTTTTCGAGGACCGAACGAGCGAAAACCTCAAGGATCGAACTAGCGGACCGAACTAGCGGATCGAACGAACGGACCGAACTAGCGGATCGAACGAGCGGATCGAACGAGCGGATCGAACGAGCGGATCGAACGAGCGGGATCGAACGAGCGAATCGAACAAGCG
>BQNB010026996.1:0-58035 GCA_026074375.1 Tanacetum coccineum
TTTATATTTTGTGATTATCAAAACGTAAAGATGTGAAAAAATATTATTAATATTTTTAGGCATTATATTTTATCAACAACTATCACAAATTTATCCAAGTATGGTTTACACACACGATTCATGAGATCTATTAATACAGTAGGTGCGTTAGTTAAACCAAATGGCATAACTTGAAATTCATAGTGTTCGTATCTTGTTCTGAAAGCAGTCTTAGGAATATCTTCATCCCTTACTCTTAGTTGATGATAACCAAATCTTAAGTCGATTTTTGAGTAGACACTCGAACCTTGAAGTTGGTCAAATAAGTCATCGTTTCTGGGGAATGGGTAACGATTCTTTACAGTAAGTTTATTCAACTCCTGGTAATCGATACACATTCTGAAAGATCCGTCTTTCTTTTTAACAAATAAGACAGGAGCTCCCCAGGGTGAAGTACTTGGTTGGATAAAACCTCGGTCTGAAAATTCTTGAAGTTGATTAGATAGTTCCTACATTTCTGAAGGAGCTAATCTATAGGGTGCGCGAGCTACAGGCGTTGCTCCAGGAATTAAATCAATTTGGAATTCTACTTGGCGAACGAGAGGGAGGCCAGGTAGATCTTCAGGAAAAACTTCTGAGAATTTTCTAACTACGGGAATATCTTCTAATCTCTTCTCGTCTGACTTCTTCTTCTATGTTACTTGGATCATGAAAACTTGACAACCTCAAGATATGTATCGTTCGGTTTTTATAGAAGATATGAGATTTATTCGGGTCTTACTTCGATCACCTCGAATGATCAAAGTTTCATTGTCAATAGGAATGTGAATGACTTTCTCGTCACAGAGAATTTTGGCATGATACCTGGACAACCAGTCCATACAGATGAAAACATCGAAACTATCGAGTTTAATCGGCATGAGATCGATTTCAAAAGGTTGATTTAGCAAGGTTAAGGTGCAACCCTGGATAACGGTGTTTGTGCTTACTAGGTTTCCGTCAGCCATTTCGATATCGTAAAAAGTATCTATTATAATAGGCGGGATATTTAGCATAGAGGCAAGAGATGTGGATATGAAGCTTTTATCGGCTCCGGAATCAAATAATACTCTAGCTAAATGCTGGTTTAGGAGAAACATACTCGTAACTACATTCGGGTCTTGATGAGCTTTCCTATCCCTTAGCATGTAGGCTCTTCCCTGGGCATTGATGTTGGTCTTTCGGCACTGATTTGTATAATGCCCTTTTTCTCCACAGGCATGACAAATAACAGTCACTGGTAGTTGATTACTTCCAGTGGCTGGCCTCTTGTTTCGGCAGTTCTTGGTCAAATAGACCACCTTGTTGCAAGTATTACAATTAACAGTACAAGGTCCGATGTGATGGAGATCACATTTTCTACATAATAGGAGGTTTCCGGCATACCTATTGTTCTCAGCAGGAGTGGCAGCATACGCTTTGATAGCTTCTTGCCTTCGGTTCTGTTGTGGTTGGTGATTATTGTAGTGGTTGTTGTTGGTGTTACGGTAGTTTTTGTTGTTGCGGTAATTGTTGTTGTTGTTGTTGAAAGTTCTTCTGTCGTCAAACTTTCATTTATGATCACTTGATACTTGTACCGAAGTGTCCTTTGTTACCTGATCTATTAGCCTTTGGGTTAGGTTAATGGCTTCTTCTAAAGTTTGAGGTTTAGAGGCGGTAAAATTTCCTTCAATACTTCTAGGTTACCCTCCGATGAAGGCTTCTAGGAGTTTCTCAGTGTTTGGTACCATGTTCGGGCATAGAACTGCTAATTCTTGGAATCTTCTAACGTAAGGTTTGAGATCATTTCCCTTTACAGTCAGATTGTAAAGTTCATCTTCTATCTTTCTGACTTTAGTTCGAGGATAATACTTGTTTGTCAAGAGCCTTTTTAACTCAGTCCAGGTGATTTGATTGGCTTGATCTACTCTCGTAGGTTGGGCGTATGCATTCCACCAGGACAAGGCATCATCAGTAAGGGTACCAATAGCAAATGTTACTTTGTTTTCCTCGACACATTTGCTTTGAGAGAATACTGATTCGGTTTGTTCAAACCAGCGGATGAGGCTAACTGCTCTTTCCGTACCATTGAAGTAGAAAGGTTGACAGCTTATGAATTCTTTGTAGTTTCTTGTTTTTGCTACAGGAGTTCCAGTACGTCCGGTGTTCCTGTTAGGATTACTAGTACCTGCCATTGTTGCAGCTTGTGCTTTTAGAGCCGCAGTGACACTGTCAGCAACTAGTTTCTTAATGGCAGCTTGAGTCATGGTCGGTGCTTCAGATGTTGACGTCCTTTTGGGAGGCATTCTATCAACATAAGATAGCACGTAATAAGAATGATATCACAAGTCTTAAAATGATTAAAGTGTAAAAATAAACATGGTCACAATAGTGATATCAAAATCATAGATAATTCATATCAAATAAGTAACTATGATTTATTTAGAAGTCAGGGTATGATTCATAATGATGATGACGGAGATGATGATGCAAGAGAGATAAGTCGCTATTATGAAATAACAAGGTATATAACAGGATTGCCATTGTATTATATCATGAATAACTTGCCTTTATACTATACATAGTCAAGATTTGATAAGTGTTTTTATTTATACCACACATCCCGTGGCTAGGTTCTACTAGAAGCGATAACTAAGATCTAATCTAATAGTCCGATGGTCCTTCTTGGCTGATCTTGAGTTCATTGATGGCATTCAGAAGACTTTCCTTATCTTCTTGATGACGAATCTGGATATCGTTAACGATGTGTTCTAGATCAGTAATTCTAAAGCGAGCCAAAGAAATTTTGTGGTTATTTCCCATCTGCTTCTTCTGAAGTTTAGAAATTTGACCACGAGCTTGTTGGAGTTCTGCTTCTAGATTGTCAAAGTCTTGTTGGATAATCACCCGACCTTTTTTGAGTACTTCGATTTTGTCTTCCATGTATTCAATACGGTCGAGAGAAAGTTCATCTAGATGATTTAAGATTTCCTCAATTTGCTCCTCGTGACATTCCAGACTTGTCTTATGAGAGCTTTCTCTTATCTTAAAGTCTTGAGGTAGGGAAGAAGTAGATGAGGATGATCGATCACAACCTCGTTTCTATGGTGGTAGTAGTTCCTTGGGAAGAAAGAATTCTTGAGGATTAAGCATTGATGATTGAGGTATGATAGTTGGAGGCGGGATAGGTGATTTTTCAGCATAGAATGCTTGCATAACTTTCATGTAGGGATCATCTTGAAAGAGCAAAAGAGTTGGTGAAGCTATTGGAACTACACCAAATGAGTTCGAAGAGCTAGAATAAGTTTTTCCCGGTGAAGCTGGGACATAGTCCGGAGAAGCCGGAATAAAGTCAGGAAAGTTGGAGGAAAAAGCATCCTCAATACTGAAAGTAAGATGTTTGGGAGACGACATCATTCTATTAACAACCTAGCGGTAAATAACGTAAGTTATTTATATAATAGTATAATAGTTATGTATCTTTACATACTATTCTGGAAATGTAGTGGCACGGAGGACTTTATTGGCTAGAAAAAGAAAAGTAGTTATAGTTAAGGCTTCAACCTTGTTCTCGATAACCGTGGCTTTGATACCAATCTATAACACCCCCATTTTTACACATATAGCAGCGAAAGCTAATCTGAGGTATTATTTCATAGTACAACAGTCATAATCATAGAAAACAAAACGTAAAGAGACGTTTTTGGAAAATTTAGTTATCATTCATTTATTCATCAGAGTTTTTACAAAAAGTGAGGTCCCAACATCTAAAAACATAAAGTTTGAATGATAACAGTTTAGCCATCTTCAAGTCCGTGCCACTCCGTGCCTTAAGTTGCTCAATTACCTGAGATAAACATGCTAAAAAGTCAACACAAAGGTTGAGTGAAATTCATAGGTTTAAGTAAAGTAGTTTGAATGCAGTTCAATAGTGGGTTACGTTGTTATACACCCATAGTTTGTAATAATTGCATGCATGTACAATTATCATGGAAAACAATATTATTGCCCTAAGCTCATGACACCGAAGCCTTAGGTTAATCAATAACCACAAATAATTGCCCCAACGGGTGTCTTTGCCAAACACCCGCAAAGTTATTCAAATGTGTGCTATTGGTTACCGACAGTATAGGTACACCAACGGGGAGTCCAGTCCCAAATAGATCTATTCACAGCATTCGCGCTTACCCCGACGAGTAATTAACGGTTCATGATAGTGGGGACTTAATGGCAAAAGTAGGGACTTAGGCAATAATGTATCAGGATAGCATACAGAAAAATACTTGCATTCATGGTTTATAGCATGTATCCCCCTCGCGGGTTTATGAAACATTTAAAAGATTGAATGCGAGGCTATGAACTCACCTTAACAGTACAGAGAAATTTGATTGATGGCAAAAGTATATGAAATGAAAGTAACGGCTTTGTCACACAACCTGGGTAATATGTCAAGTCTTAGTTTGATTGGATATGTTTTATGTCATAATGAAATATCATTTTGATTGGATTTATTATGGAAATATCATATCACTGTTCGGGCAATCATAATTCAGAGGTCATGTAGTAAACGTTTGAGGAGCCAGGACACTTTAAATCGTAAATCCAACAAACTCGTCAAAACGTATACCCAAATAAAAACCCCTTACATGAAGCTCCATAGTAATGTGATACATTATAGTTTTAAGTTTCTTCAAAAGCTAGAATAATTTATATATATTTTTACAATTAATATAAAATATAATATTTTATAAGTTTGCAAAATTGGCAATATATACCCCTGGTTTATAAACTTTTACAAGTTTAGTCCTTTATATATAAAGTATATATAATTTAAACCTTTAACTTTAAAACTTGGAAAAATAGGTCCTTATAGTTATAACTTTAAGAAAATAACATTTTCAGCCCCTTTAGTTATAAATTTCAGAAAGTTACGATATATACCCCTATGCATGAAACCTTTTGCAAAACAAGTCCAAAAAGCCATGCAAGGTTATTTTAAGATTCCAAATGATATTTTCAGGTTATAGTTTATTAGTATAAGCTAAAATAAGAAGTTTTAACGTAACAAATATTTAGAAAAAGGATCCGTTAGCTAGAATATCAAAACGGGTCATTTTTAAGGTTTTTATTAAAAACACATAGGTTTGAGGATTCAAAGCTTCAAACAAGAGTTCATATATGATCTTAAGAGTATTATGAACATTATTGTATAGAATATAAGTTTATGGAACAAGATCTTAGGCTTACTTGAGCTAAAATGGGTCGAAATGGGGTTTTTGGGTTCGTACACCTAGTAATGACTTCAAGGCTTCGTTTTTCTTGATTCTTGGCTTCTATTCTGAGCTTAGGAACTTCTATTGATCCTTCTTGGTCTGAGTTAGAACTCCATTTGAGTGGTGATAAGTTTTTGAGGTGTAATTTGAATGAATGGGGTATTTGGCTATTTATAGGGCTCGAAATCACCTTGGTGGCCAAGAAAAACTTGTAGGGGGTCAAGGGTCTGTGAGTGATAAACTAAAGGGATTGCTATAAGGTGAGTATTACTTATGGGCTATGGAGGTAGATTTGCAAGATGGTAGGGTTTTTTTTTAGGAATGTTTACGGTTACATATAAGTGACAAGAGATTGGTGATTTTGCAAACTCGGTGCCCAAGTGTGGTGATAAGGTGCTTGTAGTACTTAGCCGCTGCTTTGTGATGTCATAGTGGTTCTTGAGGTGCTTGGTTGCTTAAATATAGTTAAAATTGAAGTAAACGGGTGTCAGGTCAAAAATGAGGTAAGAGTTTTAGGGTTTTTAGGTTTTAATTCGAGTTAGGGTTAGGTTTAAGATATTTTAGGGTTTAGGATTACGTTTTTAGGATAAGGTTTAGGGTTTAGGATTAAGGTTTAGGGCTTAGTTTTTAGGTTTAGGGTTTAGTTTTAGGTTTAAAGTAAAATTAAGGTTTTAGGGTTTCGTTTAGGGTTTAGGGTTTTAGATTATGTTTTAGAATGATTTAGGGATTAGGTTTAGGGTTTAGAAGGGTATGATTAAGTGCTTGTTCCTGGTACTAACGTGGTGGTAAAGTTTCACATGGTTTAGGAGCTTAAATGACCTAATCTAGGTTTTAGGCATGTTTTAGCTTGATTCATTATGCTTTAGAAGTTATGATTTGATTTAGGAGGGAAATGAAATTCTAATGTTATGTTGTGATTCTGGTACATATGCTTTAAAGGCTTGTTACATTCATTTTGTTTTGTATTACATTACATTATAATTGGGTTTTGATGTAAAACGTTAACGTTTATGCTTGTTTTGATATAACGTCCTCTGAAACAAGTTATGTTAAATGAATAATGTACTTGGTAAAATGATATTGAGATATAGATTAAAATATTAGGATGTTTACATGCTTTAAATATAGATATAGTGCATTGATAGAGGTTGGTGTGTGCCTTGTTTACTTTAGAGATGGCAAGTTAGGTTGCATAATGAGATAAAGCAAAAAAAAAATCCCTGTTAAAGGTTTTTGGTAGATATATAATAGTTGGAATTTATTAGTGCATCTTAATTTATAGATGGATATTTCAATTGATGATAATTGTGGGTTGTTCATGTATCCTTCCCTTTGAAAATATTTGTTCCCGAGTTTAGTTGGGAGGCCAGAGTGATGTGTGAAAAACAGATGTGGATGTATTTGGCACGGGAATTTGATCTTTCGCTTTTCCAGTAAATTTGGTCCTCTTTTAGTGTTCATCTTACTCTGATTATAGGAAAATTCGACTGGAGAGTCCCAAATTCTGAACAGATCTTTGGCAGCCTGCTAAGGGTGATAGCAACTTGTATCAGTTCAGTTTGACTATATAGAAACACTGCTTTGAATACTAATTGTATATGCGGAATCTATACAATAGTACTAAGAAGAACAATGAATAAACTAACTTGTTTCTTTTAATCTGCTTTAAGTGATTACAAATTATCTAACTATGAGATATGATTGGTATAGAATGTATATTGAACTTATAATCTCTAATATGCCGTGAGGGATACTTTTATAGAATAAGGCTATAACCCTAATAGGCTTAACAAAACGTATTAAAAGTAATCCATTCTTTTCCTTATAATATCTCTGTACATATCTCTTAAACGGTACTAACTATTTTTTACTAACGGTACTAACTAACTGATCAGTACTAACACTTTGTACTGTCAGTACTAACTATAACTATCGGTACTAAGTATTATCACTAACGGTACTAAGTCAGGAATGAATAATTCCCAACAATCCTCCCCTAAACATGAATGTTGAACTCACTTAACTTCATGTTTCTTCAAGTTAAAATCTCTTAAGTTTCTAGGAGGATGTATCCAACACTTTAACATAAAATTGATCTAATCTTTTAAAACACTATCCCATCTTCGCAACAAACTCTGTCCTTTCAGCAACGAGCAACATCTTTCGTCAGCAATAATCTAACTAAGTTGGCTTGTGTAATTCTTTGGCAATACTTTCAGCCATCAACCGATTTGATGTTCCTTTACAGTAGCATTTGCTCTGGGATCGTTAACTCGTTATTTGAAAATTTATGGTGAGTTAATTACCATTACAGTTTTGTTAAACTTGTAACCATCAAAGGATTTGACTTGTCTTTACAAATACCATTTTTTTGTTTTGTTTTGTTTTTTTTTTTTTTTTTTTATTATTTTTTTTTTTTTTTTTTTTTTTTTTTTTTTTTTTTTTTTATTTTTTTTTTTTTTTTTATTTTGTATTTTTTTTTTTATTTTTTTTTTTTTTTTTAATTTTTTTTTCTTTTGTTTTTTTTTTTTTTTTAATGTTATTTTTTTTTTTTTTTTTTTTTCTTTTTTTATTTTTTTTTTTTTTTTTTTTTTTTTTTATTTTTATTTTTTTGTTTTTTTTTGTATTTTTTTTGCTTTGTTTGTGCTTTTTTTTTTTTTTATTCTTTTGTTGATTTTTTTTTTTTTTTTTTTTTTTTTTTTTTTTTTTTATTTTTTACATTTTTTTTATTTTTTTTTTTTCTTTTTTGTTCTTTTTTATTTTTTCTTAGTTTTTTTTTTTAATTTTTTTTTTTTTTTTTTTTTTTTTTTTGTTTTTTTGGTTTTTTTTTTTTTATTTTTCTTTTATTTTTTTTTTTTTTTTTTTTTTTTTTTTTTTTTTTTTTTTTTTTTTTTTTTTTTTTTTTTTTTTTTGTTTTATTTTTTTTTTTTATATTTTTTTTTTTTTTTTATTTTTTTTGCTTTGGAATAGCCAATGTTCATTGCCATTACTTGGTGCATTGCTAAACCTATAGATCAACACACTTTAGCAAACTATCAGCGCTCATCAACATATGTGAGTAGTCTTACCAAGAAACTGTTTGATCTTGACTATGCCAACTCTTCACCATTGAAGCAGGTATGAGTGAAAAAACTACAATTTTTGAGTAAATTGTCAACCATAAACGGATTTGAGAAGTCTCTACCACAAGCCGTTTTCTTACTGGACTAGCCAGGTCTTTTGCCTTAATTAAGCATGGTGAACTGATGACCATTTTGTTGTATGGGTGGTTAGCCAACAACTCAAAAACCTTCTTATCTCCATTCTCGGCATCATTCTTTCAACATCTGTTGCTTAATAAATCTTATCAAACAAGAGCACAGAACTTCTCTTTTAACTTCCATCCAAGATCAAGAATCCTTTGCACTAAAATCTTTAGGAAAGAGGATATCTTCTTTTAACTAACATATGATGATATCCCATCTTCAATATCTCTAGTATGTAAAACTCCACAAGCTTCATACAACCTCCATGTGACAATCTCCCAATCTTGTTGATCATTCCAGAAATCACTTTGTTCATTTCCTTCTGTTAAGGATTCTATCATAATCTTCAAATCTCCCCAAAGAATCAACTCAATTCCATCTAATGTAACTTCTGAGTAGCTGCTCCCTCATAAGTCATAAAATGAAATAAATCTTGCCTATCAGCAAAATATGATGTACTCCATAGATAGTTAAATCGCCCTGTAGAATTCCCATGGCTCTGTAGATAAGACAAGATAATCTCCATTGTGATGTTACCTTGTTAAATTAGCAATAAATGGTCTTCTTCTCCATTATATCACTATCTAAGGTTACCACTTAAATGTATCAATTTTGACTTTTTCTATGTCCATTCTCACAGTCAATCATTGACAGGTTTTCTTGGCTTTTCCTTGCAATCCATTTTGATTGACCACTCTTTCTTTTCTTAGTACTCTTCTTCTTCTTTACCCTCTCCTGACACTTTCATTCTTTGAATAATCAATTCCTTTTTCATTCATCTCTTTTATCATTCTTTCATCTTCAGCAGACCCAATTACAATGAAATCTTCATCTGACCTTTTTATCTTTTCATACAGAGCTTGTATTTCTTCAAACTTCTTGGTTTTCAAATGGGAGTGCTGGAAATTTCTTACATGCTTCAAGTAGGTCATCATTTGATTCTTAAGTGATTCTTGTTAGGTGTTTATTCTATAGCTTCTGATCTTTGTTGCGCAAGAAATCTTCTTTGAGCTGCAATTGTGTCAGAAGGAATTTTGCTTCTTTCTTTACTGTGAATTGCTCTCTTTCTTGTTCTTGAAAGCTTATCAGCTAGAAGCCTATCAGCCTCAATTCTTGCCTTTATATCATCATAATTTCTTATGAGAGCATCATTTGTATCTTCTTCTTCAGCTAATATTTTCCTTTCTTCTTCTGTTTCCTAATCTTCTTGCAACTTTCTAGCCATCTCTTCATTACTAGCAAGTTGCTTAAACTTCTTTTCAGCTTCAGGAATACCCTCAGATTCAGTTTTCAGACTATCTTCCTCTATTCTATTATCTTATTTCCCTTTATCTTTTGGATCATCTTTGGGGAAGTGGCTTTAATGTCAATAATATCTAGTTGTAGTAGCTAGGTCTCTCAATCTCTTCAACATCCTTAAACTCTACTCCTTTCTCCTTTTCTCTTGAAACTGCTTTGGCTTGGCTCATGTTGAGAAGAACCTGAGCAATTGTTTCATCATCTACAAACATTGTAGAAGTAGTTGTTTGAGTAGTTTGAGTAGCCCTTCTTCCTTCAGATTGATCATCAGTACCTTCATCTGTCTTATCAATATATCTTTTACTTGTTCAGTACTAATTTGGTTCCGTCTAGTCTAACTTTTCCTTGTCGTTACTAAAATCCTTGTGGTTTGAGCAAGTACAAAGACATATTTCAGTACTAATTCAGCATCAGCATTCTCCTTACATCCTCATTCACTATCATTTTGTCTCCCCACATCTTGGATCTTCAGCCTCCATTATAATCCAATGTCTCAACAGAATCTCATCAAATACTGGATCTTTATGGACTGAAGTTACTTTGGCGACTTTCCCGTTTAGATTACAATCTTCTTTTTGGCATCTAGTTTTTCTTAAGGATCTCTTTCATGCCAATCTTTACTTAAGGAAATACTCTTCATCTCTGCTTTGTGGTGGTGATAATCAGTTGGCTTGTCTTCTTGAGCTTATTGAATGTGCCTTCAAGTGTTGAAATTTCCTTGGCTTGATCTGAAACCTATGTACATAAAGAGATACAAAGATCATAGACACTTTGGAGTGTCATGTCACCCTCATTCCCTGAAAGGGATTTTCACTGGATGAATGACTCCTGATTCCCATCAGAACTCTTCTGGAATTAATTAAGAATATAAGTCGAAGGGTGGAGGTCTAGGGGATGGGCTCAAGTATGAGGCTCAACAGCTGGCTTCACTTGGGTCGAGGAGGAGAGGTGTAGGTTGTGCCTTCAGAAGGTTCTTTTCTGAAGTGGGCACCCTCATCTCGCAGTTGGTTATACCAATATAGAGGCAAATAAAGGAGTGACTATCCTTAAAAAACTGTTTACCTTTTTTAACCATAAAGGAGAAACCTTTACTTGCAATGCATTTTCAGGAAAAATGATCTAAAGGTACTGGTACATTCATAGCTGTTTTTCAAAAAGATGAAATAACCGTGGATCATTACTAAACTTCTTCTTTGATCTAAATGTCTAAGCATTACCATTCAAAATTAATTTAGAAAGTTTATATTTCTGCTTAGATGATTAATGCAAATAACAGCAGTGAAATGTTAGTGGGAATTTGATCCCAGAGGTGCTTTTTGAGCTATATAATGATTCATTGTAATGAAATAGAAACCTCCATTGGGGTGAAAACAATGCTCTGTTAATGTTAGAATAAGTTAAATCCCCCTTGTTACCCCCTGAGTTGTGTATAGCATCAAAATTATTATCTGATGAGGGAGGAGTCTAAGTAACGTTCCGTATTTAAGGTCAACTATTTATTACGAACTTACTTCTATTTTTATTTTTTTTTTTAAGTAAAGTCATTTAATTTTACCGGTTTACCTGATTAGGTTAAGAATTTCTCCGTTCTTAGCTTTAAGTGAGCCGTATCTAGGAATCTATTCCGTCTTCGTGCCTTAAGTAGTCTAATATTCTCATAATATTCCCCGATGATTATAATTTACATCATTGTCATTTTCAGTTGTGTTTCGCGTTTACGTAAATTTCTTGCTTAAAACTCGCGTTTTACCTTAAACCTTACTTTTATTTAACTAATACTTACACCACCTTTTAATTAAATCATACAACAACAAAATCAAAAAAATATATAAAATCACCCTATACCCCCACCTATGGCCGGTTTACCCATTCCCACACGCAAAAACTTTTACATTTCTTAACCTATTCATTTCTTCTCTGCTCCCATTCTTGCATAAATCACATAAAAAAAAGGAAACTACTCGCTCCTCTCTTCTCCTTGTTGCTGCCGTACCAACCCTTCTCCCACCGTCATTTACTCTCACAAATTTCTCTACTCATTAGAGGGCATCCACATACGTCATCTAGAGGTTGCTTGCAAAGTTTGGTAATCTTTTATTGAAGTTTTGAAGAAGTTTGAAGTTTTAATGGACAGTGTGTTAATCAAGACTAGGTTGGGTCATGGGTTCTTGTTATTTAGGGTGTATTGAACCCTTGTGAGTAAAGATTGTGGGTGTTGGAGTAGGTCTAACTCAGCCCCAAGCAAGAAAGAAGCATTTGTTGGTTTTGATTTTCTTGTTTAAATTATTTTCTAGTAAGTTTATTTCTTAATCCTTAATTTTTCTTTTGATTTTGATCCATAAAAATGGATGTTTGATTCTGGAAATGCATGTTATATGATGATAAGTTGTGTTTAAGATCTTGGTATTGACATTGCATGTGATTGGTTAGAGTTTAGGATTAATGTTTTGATGGGTTTGGATGTAAATATTGGGACTGCTTTGAAACAGTAGCAAAAAACATGTCATAGCAAAAATTTTTGGCACTTAGGCTATGATTAGTTATAATGTATGCAAGATATACTGTTACCTTGGCATCTAGGATAGTTGATGCCCAACCAACCTCCTTAGGATAAGGAGATATGGTCAAAATGAGAAATAGGTCAAATTGGACCTATGATTAGAAAACGAGTTATAATTCCTAGTGTTTGCCAATAAACGGTTAGGTTTTTAAAGAATTGGAAACTTTCTGTTTTGGGTAACCAGGGGTAAAATAGTCTTTTCACATAGTTCTAAAACTTTGTAGATTATGAGTCTTACATTTTTAGAAACTAGACACAAATAGCTTTCTAGGAGTGAAAGCCTCACATTTAGAACATTTGTGAGCTAGGAGATATGAGTCCATGAAGTCAAGTTAAAATCAGAAACTTAGTTTTTACGTCTAGTCTCAAAATTTAAAAAAACGTATAATACACTTTGATAAATAAAAATTAAAGCTGAAAACTTAGTAGAATGTTCATTTACCTATAAGCGACCAGATCATATGTCATTTTGGGAGTAAGAAATAATTGGGGAGTTCTATTGGATGCCAGGCTTTTATCGGAAACATATCTCTGACCACTTGTTAATTTTTTGTATTGTTTCTTTCTAGTACTAAAGTCGCAGTCAGTCTTTTAGGATGATGTTAGGAGTTATTCTCGCTTCGTTTGGACTCATCATACTGTGATCTAATTATTCTTACGGTAAGATTCTATAGCCTCGCCTTTCTACTTATAAATGTTTTTTAAACCTGCGAGGGTGATCCATGCTTGTTTTTTATAAATTGAACAAAGTGATTTTTCAGTTGGCTTGGACTCCGATTGTGGAACTAATTGCATAAGTACCTATTGCAGAAAGGCCCCTTGATTTCATGCACTGTTAATTTAACTATGATTTGGGTGGAGCGCGTAGTACATTAGTAGATATATTGGGCCGTGACTGCCCTGTCTGGTGGTTGTGACATCCATGGCGCATCACCCTAAAGGACATTTTGTATGAGAATTTGTAGTATATTGCAATATTACCTAGTTTTGACGGATTGTGTTACTATTTATTAATAAGTAGGTTAACGTTATCAGTGGCATTGGAGCGCTTAATGCATTAGTGATTAAAACTTGTTTGATCCACAAGTTTTTGATGATTAAAAATACTTGTGTTCACTCTTTATTTCATATAAAACTCTACGGATTCACTCAAAGTTTTCGTTGACTTTTTAGCATGTTTTATCTTAGGTAATCAGGGTTGATGGCTTGGAGTGGCGAATGGAGTTTAGCGCGAAATGTTTTGAATAAACTTGTTTTGGTTCCATTCATTGAAAACACTTTGTGTTATAGATATTTAAAAAAACCTGATGTTTGATTGTTGGTATGTCTGACGGTCTTGGGACAAATTTTCTAACTCTGATCTTACATGAATTGGGGACAATGTTTATGTTTTAAAGTACTCTTTGAGTCGTTCTTTTATATTCTTATGTTGTTGTGCTATGACTTAAAACCCCAAACTGTGGTTTCCGCTTGCATATAAATTGGGGGTTGTTAAAGATTGTATCAAGAGTTTAAGGTTATAGAGAACTAGATCGTTTTTCAAAAACCTAAACTATAACTTTTCGCGCGCTAAGACTCTTCGTGGCCCTAGTCCAAGTCAACGCTTATGATTCCCTATTAAGTACTTATGCACGTTTCCGGGTGCAATTGCTATTTTAAACTATTTATATTGATAACATATTATGATATTGAAGATTTATATCGATATCTGCTTATTCAAAAAGCATTGAAACATTATTGGCTTTTAATTACATAAAAAAATAATCCATATACGCATACAAATATTTATCATTCATATTGGTTCATTATGATCATCACGTTTGTTTATGGCGCATCGTCATGCATTTTGTATATTGCATAAGTTGTAATTCATTATAATAATTTTTTATTATAGTTACCTGATGGAATTATTTTATGTGTATTTACAGTTCTCATGGCCAAACCTACCTCATAATCATGTTGTGAAATCTTCCAGTAGGCGGATCCGGAAGAGCAATCCGAACTAGCTGCATAAGCCCGACCATTTAAAATGGTATTTGCATTTAACCAAATCCTCAACCATGAGGGTAACATGAATGGATGGATTACTCAAAGATGATGAAGAAAGAGGAAGAGGAAGAAGATTTTAGAGATGAGGAAGAACTAGAGGAAGAAATGATGATGATGATGATGCTGAGGTCATCAACCCTTATGAGGAGGCTGATCCCCTTAACCTACCACCACCAGATTCAGACACCGAGTCCGAGGATTATGGCAGTTTGCTCATCACTCTGAATGATAAGGAGCAGGAGGCTGGGCTGATACTGTTGGTACCATTACTAAGGTACCATATTCGGTGCGCCCTCTCGAAGTACTGTTATATGTGGTTAGTGGACCTTCTCGGATAGATTTTTGCTCTTGGCCCTACTAGGAAAGGATGTCAACACTCTTACATACCTGGTCAAGGGCCTTTACTCATCAATATCTGACGGCTAACAAAACACTAACCCTGAACACTTAGTGTGCATGATAAATATTTGGCAGAATTCGACACTTATATTGAGAAGTCAATTAAGGGTCAACATGCATCAGACTGATGTGTTGTAGTTGGAAGATCAAGTTCAAGAGTTAGTGAAGGGAGACCGAGTAGAAAATAACGAAATTAAAGACGATGTTAGAATTACTAAAAGGGATTTGATCGCTTAGTATGGGCACCACCATTAATCTGAGACAGTGGTTCTTTGAAGGTTCAGTGGAACCTACACCGTCTAGACATTATCGTGAAATACCACATTGGCACCTACTGCTTAGTGGCTCTTGTTGATCATGCTGACCCTGATGATCCTTCTCCTCATCCTACTCGTCGTCCTCGACACGATGATCCCTATGTCATGGTTAGAGATCTTGTCGCTAGAGAGGAGGGCGATGATGCTGCTACTACTAGTGACCCACAGCCGTCACAGCCACCTGGATCCCCACATTATCATCTATAGTGTAGGATCATTGTAGTTCTTTATTTTCTATCACTAAACTGGGGCATTCAGTTATAGACTTGGTACTTATGATTGTAATGACTTTAGTCATGTTTTGGTAAAATAATGCAACCTTATACTATCTTTTGTGATGGACGAAGAATTACTATCCTTGATTATCTATATGATGTGTTGTGATCTCTTTTGGGCTTTGATTGTTTATAAAGTGTGGTTATTCTTTTGCTTGGAATGAATTGCTTATACATGGTATGGTAATTACCAATGTTTGATTACTCATTGAGTTTTCTTCATGATTTTTATTTTTTTTATGACATAATCATGCCGCCAGAGAATGACCCAAGCCGCCATTGAGAAGGTGTCTATGATAGGGTTGGCTTGCGCCCTTGCTCGGATTGTGTACAAGAGCCGGCTGAACTGGCGGTAATTCCAGGGAAATGATGGAGGGGCGGCGGGGGTTTGGGGGAGGTGGGGAGCCAAGGTTGGGGCACCACTTGTCGGTGAATGACGTACTCCCAGTTTCATGAAATGTAACACCACTAGTTTCCACAGGAAACAAAGGTGTTGTTGTGTTATGCCGTTGGTTTCAAGAAAACAGAAAGTGTTTTCAACATCAGCGAAATGTGTCTTAGAGAGAAACCATAGGTAAAGTTTGTTGCGGCTACACTTCAGGGTCGAGCCCTGACATGGTGGAACTCTCAAGTCGCCACCTTGGGGCTTGAGGTGGTTAATGCAAAGTTTGGAATGTATGATATTATGATGAGAGAAGTATTTGTTGCTAGAGGAAATATAAAGAATGGAGTTTCCTGTGGACACTTGAGGGTGAACGATTCCTATATATCTGCTTACACCAAAAGGTTTAATGAATTTGAGTCTTACTATTGCCCATTAATGGTTCTGAGAGGGAAAAGAAGAAAGTGGAGGCATACTTACGTGGCTTGGTGAAAACATTAAATGGGGATACAACTTCTTCCAGACCTTGATGTTCTTATGAGGCTATCCGAATGGCTCATACCCTAATGGAGCAGAAATTACAAGCCAAAGCTGGAAAGAAATTGCTGGAAGTACAAGAGAAAGTGGGAGAACAACAACAACAACACGCAACCCCCGAGAAATTACTGGGAAAACAACGCCATAACCTGAAACAACAATCAAAGGCCATGGGAATGCTAGGGCTTAACCAGCTGCAAAACATGCCGAGAGCAAACAAACTGGGGTTGCTTTCAATATGTAACCATTGTGGCTTACTGTCATTTTGATCAGTGCCACCAAAAGTGAACAATTGTGGAAAATAGACACAAGGACATGTTAATGCAAAAGCAAGAATGTCGTGCTAGGGTACTAATGCTCTCGCTCAGCTATAGTTTGTTATGAATGTGGTGAGAGAGGCTACAAGAGCAATGCATCCAAAGAGAGCTGATCGACAAGTTAGATAACATGCGAGGGGTCAAGCGTTATGTTGTCCATGATGTCGAGCACAACCAGGGCCGCCGATATGGCGTGACTGGTACGTTCCTGTTGAATAATCGTTATGTTAAATACTTTTTTATTTCGAGAGCCGGATTAAAAGTTTTGTAGATGTTTGATTTTAGCCATTTACTAGATATTAAACCAGCCAAATTAAATACTAGTTACGAAGTCGAACTAGCCGACGGAAAAGTGGTATGCACCAACACTGTTCTGAAGGGTTGTACTCTGAATTTACTTGACCACTTATTTGACATTGATCTCATGCCAATAGAGTTGGGTACGTTCGATGTAATAATTGGAATGGATTGGTTGGTAGAACGCGATGCCGTCATCGTGTGTGGTAAAAAGGAGGTACATGTGCCTTACAAGAACAAGACGTTAGTTGTTAAGGGTGATAGTAGTGCATCACAATTGAAAGTGATATCTTGCATCAAAGCAAGAAAATATATAGAAAGGGGATCCCAGTTGTTCTTAGCCCAAGTGACAGAGAAAGAACCGTCAAAGAAACAGTTGCAAGACGTTCTAGTGATTCGTAACTTTCCTGAGGTGTTTCTTGATGATTTTCCAGGACTCCCACCACCTCGACAAGTTGAATTTAGAATTGAGCTTGTGCCCGGAGCCGCACCTGTCGCGCGTGCACCATACCGTTTGGCACCGTCTGAATTGAAAGAATTGTCAGATCAATTGAAGGAACTATTAGAGAAAGGGTTTATTCGCCCGAGCTCTTCACCTTGGGGAGCTCCAGTGTTGTTCGTTAAGAAGAAGGACGGATCATTCCGTATGTGCATCGATTATCGCGAGCTAAATAAGTTGACCGTCAAGAATCGGTATCCACTCCCGAGGATTGACGACCTGTTTGATCAACTTCAAGGTTCCAGCGTATACTCAAAGATCGATCTGCGGTCTGGTTATCACCAACTCCGAATTAGAGAAGAAGATATCCCCATTACAGCTTTTCGGACTAGGTACGGTCACTATGAATTTCAAGTAATGCCGTTTGGTCTAACCAACGCTCCTGCGGTATTCATGGATGCGTGTGAGACCAGGGCACATGGCTTAGTGTGGGGAATTTGATGAGTGCCTAAAACACACATCATTTTAGCCGTAAATACACTACTAATGGTACTAAAATTGCGTAAAATATGCTTAATTATATTGCAAATATGTTTGTTTGGTATTTTTATGTCTTACAGGTAAAACGGATTGAAAACAATGCAAAAACGGGTATTTGCGGGTTCAGTTTGATCAAGCGTGCTTATTATTCAAAATCGAGTTGAGAGTCGTGGTGAAAAATTATTCGAGATTGCCATTGGAAAGAGCGCGGAGGAAAAATGGTCCAGCGGTGCTCGGCATCTTATTAGGCCAGCCCGTACCCTTATTTTATAGGCCGGACCAGCTAGGTTAGCATAGCATTACTATATCATTATTCCTTTTCAAGCCCAAGATATAAGTATATAATCTGATTTTAAAGGGGAGATGACATCAGCTGACGCAAGCAGCACATGCCACCAAATTAATTCCATATAAGTCATGTGACTGAGCACTACTATGTAATGGGCAAATAGAAGCTTGACACGTGGCGAGGGAAATTTACATCTCAAATTCATTTCATATTGCAAAGATGTGTGAGAGATGTGAACCAGTCTAATACATTTTGCGTACTATTGGAAGCAAATCAAGAGGCCACAGTGGAAGCATCGTGGAACGGTGGGATCATGGCCCTGCACTGTTTGTCAATATCCGTGTGAAGACAATTATCACCAATGATTGGCTCACTAATGGTTAATAAAAATTTACAACTGTACTCCCTGGATTTCAATATAAGCGACCCCGTCCCCTACATTTGACACATTAGGAAAATTTATAGTTTTAGTTGTTTTAGTTTGTGCTTATTAGTGGTTTAATTTTTTAGCTTATCTCGAATTATGCTTATTTGTATCTCATTGGGTATAATCGCTTATCTAAATTTTGTATTCGAATGGTGTGAGCTTACATGGAGATCTTGGTTTGCTTATTTCTTATCGCTATTTTGTGTGTTTCTCATTTCACTTACAAGATTATGAAATAAGCTATTTTCATCTGCTTAGTACTCAGCTTATTCTTTCAAATTCCTTATAAAACCTTTATATTGAATCTTTAGCTTCCCAAGCTTTTTTGATTCATTCTTACTCATTTTTAAGGAATCTTTCGACGTAATAAGCTTTAATAAGCTCAAAAATTTGCTTATTGTCTGTTACTTGTTTCATTTCTGTTTGATTAGAAGCTCATTAATTTTTGTTTATTTACCTTTCGAAGAGCTTATTTCTGGTTTAGTAGTGAGCTTAAAATGCTTGATCTAACTTTTGTAAGGTTTTATTTCTCTAATCGCTTGGTTTATGATTCATTAATGTTCATTAGGCTATATTTAAATCCTTGGATTTACTCTCGTTGTTATCAGTTTAGTTTTTTAAGCTTATTTCATTCTACTTTTGGCTTAGTTATGAAGTTTAAGTTTTAGATCTCATTTTAGTTTAAAATAGCTTTAGTTTATTGACTAGGTTTTGTAGATTTAATTGCTTATGCGATTTTAAGTAGTTTTGAGTTTTGTTAATGATTTGCTAGAAACTCTTGATCATTGCTTTTAGATGTTCAATCGTGACTTAATCTGAGTTTCAGCTTATTCAAATATGCTTATGGATTCTGGCTTATTTGTTTGGTTTATCTAGTGCTTATCTTTTTCGTAACAAGCAATTTAACAATTGGTTTACAAATTAAATTTGGGCCTTGAATTAGTTAATAACTAAACTAGGCCATTTAATTTGAAATTGGGTCACGTGGTTTGCAAAAGTGAATAAGACTTGTTTAATTGGATCATGGTTTGGGCTTGCATAGCTAATACAGAATGTGAAATTGTTGAATTGTTAACTGTTAACAAATTTTGATTGTTTGCTTTGTTTGACTTTTTGGTACCGGTCAACTCACGAGGCGCGAAGCTTAAGGGTTTATTTAGCTAGACCGAATTTGATTATTTGTTTTAGCTAAATAAATCGGTGGTTATCGTTTAATTGCGGCTCTTCAATTCGGTTCCATTTTCTATCCTTTTTCAATTAATTAGTGTAGTTTTAGTATAAATGTTTTGCTTTGCTTATTTGATAATTATGAGTAGCGAGTAGTTTTATTTGTGCTTGTTAAGTGATAATTGTAAATTGGGAATTAAGTGTGGACTCATAAAAAGTTTAGAGATTAATAATTTGTCGGATTATTTAGATTTGTAAGTTGTTGTTTAAGGGTAAATCCAAGAAAAATCAAATATACACATCTTAGTATTATTTTCTTGTTTAAGAGATCGTTTTCAAATAAATCATTGTTGTGAGAATATTATCTTTTCAAGGTGTTATAATTCGTTGATTAAACACTTAATTAACTTAAGGAACTTTTCACGTCATAGCACAGAATTATTTTTTTTTTTTCAGTCGTTTATATCTTTTTAGCCAATATTTGTCATTTTTATCTTTTGATCAATTAAGTTTATATTCTTGTATTACTTTAAATCTTAGAATTAATATTAGTTTAATTTTTAGCATAAAAATAATTTAAAACCAAAACCAAAAACTTGAATGACAATCAAGCTCGATTTACAACTTGAACATAGATTTCTATTCACCTCTCGCCGAGGAAAACGATACCCGTGTTGATTACTTATTATTCTTTCCTAAGAATAATTTATATGATACTTTGCTTACGTATACGTATATGTATTTCTATATATATATATATTACATTTGATGGTTTATTTGATAGATGCGTTGAAAAACGAACGACATCAAGTGAAAAACATTAACCGCGTATCTACGTTCGGGGTCTCTTGATAGAGCTTTCCTATCCTTAGCATGTAGCTCTTCCCTGGGCCTTGATGTTGGTCTTTCGGCCACCCTGATTGTATAATGCCCTTTTTTCTCCACAGGCATGGACAAATAACAGTCACTGGTTGTTGGGTTACTTCAAGTGGCTGGCCTCTTGTTTGGCTTGATACAGAAAGTTCTTGGTCAATTGACCCACTGTTGCAAGTATTACACTTAAACTGTACAAAGGTCTCCGGGTGTGATGGAGATCACATTTTCTACATAATGGGAGGTTTTCAGCATACCTATTGTTCTCAGGAGTGGCAGCATACGCTTTGACAGCTTCTTGCCTTCGGTTCTGTTGTGGTTGGTGATTATTGTAGTGGTTGTTGCTGTTGGTGTTACGGTAGTTATTGTTGTTGCGGTAATTGTTGTTGTTGAAAGTTCTTCTGTCATCAACCTTTCGTTTATAATCACTTGATACGTGCAACGGAGTGTGCTTTGCTATCTGATCCATTAGCCTTTAGGCTATGTTAATGGCATTTTCTAAAGTTTGAGGTTTAGAGGCGGTAAAATTTCCTTCAATACTTCTAGGTAACCCTTGATGTTAAGGCTTCCTAGGAGTTTCTCGGTGTTTTGGTACCATGTCTTCTGGCATATATACTGCTAATCTTGGAACCGCCTGCGCCCCCCCCCCCACGCAACATAAGTTTAAGATCATTTCCTTTAACTGTCAGATTGTGAGTTCTTCTTCTATCTTTTCTGACTTCAGTTAGAGGACAATATTTGTTTGTCAAGAGCCTTTTTAACTCAGTCCAGGTGATTTGATTGGCTTGATCTACTCCCGTAGGTTGGGTATATGCATTCCACCAGGACAAGGCATCATCAGTTAAGGGTTCCAATAGCCAATGTTACTTTTCGTTTCCTCGACACATTTGCGTATCGAGAGATACTGTTTCGGTTCTTCAAACCAGCAGATGAGGCTAACTGCTCCTTCCGTACCATTGAAGTAGAAAGGTTGACAGCTTATGAATTCTTTGTAGTTTCCCGTTTTTGCTACAAGAGTTCTAGTAGGCCCAGTGTTCCTGTTAGGATTACTAGTACTTGCCATTGTTGCAGCTTGTGCTTCCAGAGCCGCAGTGACACTGTCAGCAACTAGTTTCTTAATGGCATCTTGAGTCATGGCCGGTGCTTCAGAGCGTTGACGTCTTTTGGGAGCATTTATCAACATAAGACAACACGTAGTTAAGAATGATATCACAAGTCTTAAAAATGATTAAAGTGCAAAATAATAACATTGTCACAATAGCGGATATCAAAAATCATAGATAATTCATATCAAATAAGTATCTATGATTTATTTAGAAGTCAGGGTATGATTCATAATGATGATGACGGAGATGATGATGCAAGAGAGATAAGTCGGTATTATGAAATAACAAGGTATATAACAGGATTGCCATTGTATTATATCATGAACAACTTGCCTTTGTACTATACATAGTCAAGATTTGACAAGTGTTTTTATTTATACCACACATCTCGTGGCTAGGTTCTAATAAAACGAATGATAACTTAGATCTAATTCTAATAGTCCGATGGTCTTTCTTGAATGATTTGTGTTCATTGATGCATTCAGAAGACTTTCTTATCTTCTTGATAACGAATCTGGATTATCGTGATGATGTGTTCTATATTTAGTAAATTCTGAAGCGAGGCAGAGAAATTTTGTAGTTATTTCCCATCTGCTTCTTCTGAAGTTTAGAAATTTGAGCATGAGCTTGTTGGAGTTCAACTTCTAGATTGTCAAAGTCTTATTGGATAATCACCTGACCTTTTTCGAGTCCTTCAATTTTGTCTTCTATGTATTCAATGCCGTCTAGAGAAAGTTCATCTAAATGATTTAAGATTTTCTCAATTTGCTCCTCGTGACGTTCCAGATTTGTCTTACGAGAGCTTTCTCCTATCTCAAATTCTTGGAGGTAAGGCGTTCTAAGAGAGAGAGGAGATAGACCCCCCCCCGCCGCCCCCCCCCCCCCCCCCCCCCCCCATGATCCATCCAGGCTCCTACTTGGGGGTATAAAGAGTCCTTCAGGAAGAAAGGATTCTTGAGCGATGTAGCATTGATGATTGAAAAGTTATGATAGTAAGCGGTGGGATAGGTGATTTGTCAGCATAGAAGCTTGCATAACTTTCATGTAGTGATTCATCATTAACAATAGCGAAAGAGTGGTGTGAATGATATTGGATTAACCAAATGAGTTTTGATGGGCTAGAATAAGTTTTTCCCGGTGAAGCTAGGACATAGTCCAGAGAAGCTGGGATAAAGTCTAGAAAGTTAGAGGAAAAAGCATCCTCAATACCGGAAGTAAGATGGTTGGGAGAAGACATCGTTCTGTTAATAACCCAGCGGTAAATACATAAGATATTTATATAATAGTATATAGATATGTTTCTTTACATTATTTTCCGGAAATGTAGTAGCCGGAAGAACTTTCTTGGCTAGAAGAAAAAGTAGTTATAGTTAAGGTTTCAACCTTGTTCTTTATAACCGTGGCTCTTGATACCAATCTTTAACACCCCTATTTTTACACATATAGCAGCGAAAGCTAATCTGGGGTCTTATTTCATAGTACAACATTCATAATCATAGAAAACGAATCGTAAATAGACAGTTTTTGAAATATTTAGTCTATCATTCGTTTTTCATCAGAGTTTTTACAATAAAGTAGACGGTCCAAAATTTCATGATAAACATAAAGTTGATGTGATAACAGTTTAGCCATCTTAAAGTCGTTGCCACTCTGGCCTTAAGTTGCTAAATTACTTGAGATAAGCATGCGAAAAAGTCAACATTAAGGTTGACTGTGAATTTCATAGGTTTAAGTATAAGTAGGTTTGAATACAAGTTCATAGTGGGTTACGTTGTTTTTAATACACCATAGTTTTTAATTAATTATGCTGTACAATGTATCATGGAATATAATATTAATTGCCTATGTCATGACACCGAAGCCTTAGGTTATTCAATAACCATAAATATTTGCCCCTACAGGTATCTTTTCCAAAACACCCGTAAAGTGCTCGCGCAAATGTGTGCTATTGGTTACCGATCTTGTCATAGGTTACAACCGGGGAGTCCTAGTCCTTATATAGATCTATTCACAGCATTCACGCTCTACACCGAAGAGTAATTAAGTTCATGATAGTGGGGACATATATGGAAAATGTAGGACTTAGGTAATAATGTATCAGGGATAGCATACAAAAAAATACTTGCATTCATTGGATTATAACATGTATCCCCTCGTAGGTTTATGAAAACTGTGTTAAAATGATTGTGTGATGTGCTTGAGGCTTGAACTCACCTTACTAGTATAGGGAATCTGTTGATGGCAAAAGTATATGGAAATGAAAGTAACGCTTCTTCACAAACAACCTGGGTACTTATGTCAAAGTCTTTGTTTTGATTTGTGTATGTTGTAATGCCGCCAGATGCTAAATTTTCATCTTTAATTTGGATTTTCTTTTGGCATTTTATGTCTTAAATCGTGATGGACTTTTATTCGAGGTCAGTAGTAAACGTTTGAGGAGCCAAGGACACTTTAAATCGTAAATCCAACAAAACTAGTCAAAAACGTTATCCCAAATGAAACCCCTTACATGAGCTCCTAGGTAATGTGATTACATTATGGTTTTAAGTTTCTTCACTATTCAGGTGAATAATTTTTTGTATTTTTATAATTATATACATACAATATAATATTTTTATAAGTTTGCAAAATTGGCAATATATACCATTGGTTTATAAACTTTTACAAGTTTAGTCCTTTATATAAAAAGTATATATATATTAAACCTTTAACTTTGAAACTTGGAAAAATAGGTCCTTATAGTTATAACTTTAAGAAAATGACATTTTCAGCCCCTTTAGTTATAAATTTTAGAAAGTTATGATATATACCCCTATGCATGGAAACTTTTGCAAAACAAGTCCAAAAAGCCATGCAAGGTTATTTTAAGATTCCAAATAATATTTGCAGGTTATAGCTTATTAGTATAAGCTAAAATAAGAGGTTTTAACATAACAAAAGTTTAGAAAAAGGATCCGTTAGCTAGAGAAACAAAACGGGTCGTTTTTAGGGTTTTTATCAAAAACACATGGGTTTGAGGATTCAAAGCTTCAAACAAGAGTTCATATATGATCTTAAGAGTATTATGAACATTATTGTACAGAATATAAGCTTATGGAACAAGATCTTAGGCTTACTTGAGCTAAAATGGGTTGAAATGGGGTTTTCAGGTTCGTACGCCTAGTAACGACTTCAAGGCTTTGTTTTTCTTGATTCTTAGCTTCTATTATGAGATTAGGGACTTCTATTGATATTCTATTGCTGCTATGGAAGAGTTAGAATTCCATTTGAGGGTATGAGATGAGATGTGTAGGATGAAATGAAAGGTATATGGAATTCGGCTATATATAGGCTCAAAACACTTGGTGCTTAAGTTTTCTAGGCTTCTAAGGCTTTGATAAGTGTCCTAGCTAGCTGAGGTGACTAAGGAGGGCTAGTATGGTGAGTCTTATAAGCTAGAAACTAGCCATGAAGTGTTGGAAGGTGTTTTGGAGGCCATGGCTAAAAGGGAGACAAAGAGGTGATCAAGCTACTTGTAAGCTACTTGGTTGCTTGCTTGGTGATGTCATAGAGGTGCTAGGGTGCTTGCTTGAGGTGCTTGGTTGCTAGCTTAGGTGTAAAATGGGTCAAAATGGAAAGAAAATGGTGTCGGGTTGGTTTTTCTTTCGGGTTAGGGTTTAGGGTTTTAAAATGTGGATTAAGGTTAGGATTAAGGGTAGATTAAGGTTTAGGATTAGTGTTAGGACTGAGATTAGGGCTTAGGATTAAGGTTTAGGGCTTAGTTTTAGGTTTAGGGTTTAGTTTTTAGTTGAAAGTGAAATTAGGGTTTAGGGTTTTGTTTTATGATTTAGGGTTTTAAAACATGGATTAGGGTTAAGATTATGGATAGATTAGGGTTTAGGAGTCATGAATTAAGTACTTGTACCTTGTGTTAAAGTGGTGTAAAGTTTAAACATGGTTTAGGAGCTTAAATGACCTAGTTTGACTTTCTTGCATTATTGATTTGTACATTGTGCTTTAGAAAGTTGTAACTTGATTCAGGAGGGTAAAGATATTCAAATGTGGTGCATTGATACTTGTACACATGCTTTAAAGGCTTGTACTTTCATTTTATATGTATACATTACATATAATTAGGGTTTTGATGTAAACGTTAACGTTTAATGCTTGTTTTGAAATAACGTTTTGAAAAGTACGTTAAATGGATAATGTACTTAGTAAAAATGATATTAGGATATAGACTTGACATATTAGGATGTTTATATGATATAAACATAGATATAGATGGCATTGATAGAGGTTGCGTGAGCTCGTTTACTTTAGAGATGCAAGTTACGTTGCATATTGAGATAAAGCAAAAAAAATTCCCTGTAAGAAGGTGATATATTTATAATAGATGGATATTACATTGCATCTAATTTAATAGATGGATATTACAGTGCATCTAATTTAATAGATGGATATTTACATTGATGAAAATTGCGGGTTGTTATAGTCTCCCTCCCTTAAAAGAAATCTCGTCCCGAGATTTAGTTGGATGCCGGAGTGATGTTTGAAAACAGATGTGGATACTTGGCACGAATTTGATCTTCGCGTTCCCATGTAAATTCTGGTCCTCTTTTAGAGTTCCATCTTACTTTGACTATAGGAATACGACTTTGTTTCAGTTGCTTGACTTCTCGATCCATAATCTCCACTGGTTCTTCCACAAAGTTGAGTTTGTCATCGAGCCGAAGCTCTTTCATTGGAATGACAAGGGATTCGTCAGATAAGCATTTCTTTAGATTTGAAACGTGAAAGGTATTGTGGACATTACTGAGCTCTTCAGGAAGCTCAAGTTTATATGCCACTGGACCAATCCGTTTAAGGATTTTGAATGGTCCAATATACCGAGGATTAAGCTTTTACTATTTTCTGAATCGAATGACACCTTTACGAGGTGATACTTTCAACATAACTGATTCCCATTTGATATTCTAAAGGCTTTTACCTGACATGGCGTAAATTCTTTGCCGGATCTCTTGCAGCTGCAATTCGTTGTCAAATTTGCACTTCTTCTCAGTGGTTTCATGGTTTATTTATGGTTCATGTAAGTTGAACATTCTCCAAACTTTGGCTCCATCAAACTGGTTGATCTTCTATTTCGAACCATAGAGTGCTTCAACGGTGCTGCCTTAATAATGGCCATGATAATATTTTTGTAGGAAATATTAATCACCAATGGTAATTGTTTTTCCCATCCTTTTCCAAAGTCTATGACACAGGCTCGAAGCATGTCTTCGAGTGTTTGAATGGTTCTTTCACTTTGTCCATCGGTTTTGGGATGGTATGTTGTACTCATGTCTAATAGAGTACCCAAAGCACTTTGTAATGATTGCCAGAATCTGGATGTGAAATGACTATCACAATCCGAAATGATAGATATTGGCACGCCATATTGGGAGACTATTTCTTTGATGTACAACCTGATAAGGGTTTCCATACTATCTGTCTCTCGGATAGGTATGAAATGTGCAGATTTTGTAAGGCGATCGACAATGACCCAAATTATGTCATGTCCGTTTGATGTTTTGGGAAGTTTTGTAACGAAATCCGTTGTTATTCTTTCTTATTTCCACATAGGAATCTCTGGTTGTACTAGTAAGCCGGATAGCTTTTGACATTTTGCCTTAATTCTAGAATCATGTCCAAAATCTTTTTTGGGGCAATTATTCATTGTTTGATTGCCTTCATGTTAGGCCACCAATAGAGTTTCTTTAGATCCTAATACATTTTTGTCAGAACCCGGTTGAATGGAATATTTTGATTTATGAGATTCATGCATGACCAAGTCCTTCAGATTACCAAAGAGTGGTAACCAGCTTCGGTTCTTAACACAACAAGTTCCATCGGGATGAATTTCAAATGATTTGTCCATCCCTCGTAGGTTTTCGGCTTTGATGTTTTCTTCCTTGATTGTTTCGGTTTGAGCTTCAAGGATTTGAGTTGGTAATTTTGGGTAAAGAGTCATGATCAATGATCTAATTTAGAGTGGTTTGATTCATTCCTTTCACCTTAAGGCATCTGCTACGACATTTGCCTTTCCATGATGATAGCGGATCTTACAATCGTAATCTACAAGCAATTCTAACCAACGGCATTGCCTCATGTTTAATTCTTTCGGATGAAGAATATGTTGAAGGCTTTTATGATCAGTGAAAACTATACACGTTGTACCGTATAGATAGTGTCTCTAGATTTTAAGAGCGAACACTATTCCTCCTAATTTGAGATCATGAGTGGTATAGTTTTCTTCATTAGGCTTAAGTTGTCGGGATGCATATGCAATAACCTTCTTTCTTTGCATTAACACTGCTCCTAGACCTTGATGGGATGCATCATAGTAGACAACAAAATTGTCATTTCCTTCAGGTAATGTTAAGATTGGAGCTTCACATAGCTTCTGTTTTAGCAGTTGAAAATCCGATTCTTGGTCTTCACCCCATATATACTTCTTGTTTTTTGGGTTAATTCAGTCAAAGATTTTGCAATCTTCGAAAAATCTTTGATAAATCTCTGATAATAGCCGGCAAGTCCTAAGAATTGACAAACTTCTGTGGGTGTAGTGGGAGATGCCCAGTTCTTAACTGCTTCAATCTTGGCGGGGTCAACATGAAGTCCTTGACTATCAATTAGGTGTCCAAGAAATTGCATCATACGAATCCAGAAATCACATTTGGAAAACTTAGCATACAACTTCTCTTTCTTGAGTAATTCTAGGATCATTCTCAGATGATTTGCGTGTTCTTCTTCGTTACGAGAGTAGATGAGAATATCATCGATGAACACTATCACAAATTTATCCAAGTATGGTTTACACACACGATTCATGAGATCCATGAATACAGCAGGTGCGTTAGTTAAACCAAATGGCATCACTTGAAATTCATAGTGTCCGTATCTTGTTTTGAGAGCAATCTTAAGAATATCTTCATCCCTCACTCTCAGTTGATGATAACCTGATCTTAGGTTGATTTTTGAGTAGACACTTGAACATTGAAGTTGGTCGAATAAGTCATCGATTTTGGGTAATGGGTAATGATTCTTTACAGTAAATTTATTCAACTCCCGGTAATTGATACACATTTTGAAAGATCCGTCTTTCTTTTTAACAAATAAGATAGGAGCTCCCCAAGGTGAAGTACTTGGTCCAATAAAACCTCAGTCTACTAACTCTTGAAGTTGATTTGATAGTTCTTACATTTCTGAAGGAGCTAATCTATAGGGTGCTCATTCTACAAGCGTTGCACCTGGAATTAAATTGATTTGGAATTCTACTTGGCGAATGGGAGGGAGGCCAGGTAGATCTTCAGGAAAAACTTCTGGGAATTCTCTAACTACGGGAATATCTTTTAATCTCTTCTCGTCTGACTTCTTCTCTGTTACTTGGATCATGAAAACTTAACAACCTCGGGATAGGTATCGTTCAGTTTTTATACATGAGATTTAGTCGGGTCTTACTTCGATCACCTTGAATGATCAAAGTTTCACTGTCGATTAGGATGTGGACGACTTTCTCGTCACAGATGATTCTAGCTTGATACTTGGATAACCAATCCATACCAATAACAACGTCGAAACTACCAAGTTTAATTGGCATGAGATCAATTTTGAAAGGTTGATTTAATAAAGTTAGGGTGCAACCCTGAATAACAGTGTTTGTGCTTACTAGGTTGCCGTCAGCCATTTCGATATCGTAAAAGGTATCTATTGTAATAGGCGGGATATTTAGCATAGAGGCAAGAGATGCGGATATGAAGCTTTTATCAGCTCCGAAATCAAATAATACTATAGCTAAATGCTGGTTTAGGAGAAACATACCCGTAACTACGTTCGGGTCTTGATGAGCTTTCCTATCCCTTAGCATGTAGGCTCTTCCCTAGGCTTTGATGTTGGTCTTTCGACACTGATTTGTATAATGCCCTTTTTCTCCATAGGCATGACAAATAACTGTCACTGGTAGTTGATTACTTTTAGTGACTGGCCTCTTCTTTCGGCAGTTCTTGGTCAAATGACCCACCTTGTTGCAAGTATTACACTTAACAGTACAAGGTCCGGTGTGATGGAGATCACATTTTCTATATAATAGGAGGTTTTCGACATACCTATTGTTCTCAGCAAGAGTGGCAGCATACGCTTTGACAGCTTCTTGCCTTCGGTTCTGTTGTGGTTGGTGATTGTTGTAGTGGTTGTTAGAGTTGGTGTTACAGTAGTTGTTGTTGTTGCGGTAATTGTTGTTGTTGAAAGTTCTTCTGTCATCAAACTTTTGTTTATGATCACTTGATACTTGCACCGGAGTGTGCTTTGTTACTTGATCCATTAGCCTTTGGGCTATGTTAATAGCTTCCTCTAAAGTTTGAGGCTTCGAGGCGGTAACATTCCCTTTAATACTTTTAGGTAACCCTCCGATGAAGGCTTTCAGTAGTTTCTTAGTGTTTGGTACCATGTTCGGGCATAGAACTACTAATTATTGGAATCTTCTAACGTAAGGTTTGAGATCATTTCCCTTTACAGTCAGATTGTAAAGTTCATCTTCCATCTTTCTAACTTCAGTTCGAGGAAAATACTTGTTTGTCAAGAGCCTATTTAACTTAGTCTGGGTGATTTGATTGGCTTGATCTACTCTCATAGGTTGGGCGTATGCATTCCACCAGGACAAGGCATCATCAGTAAGGGTACCAGTAGCAAATGTTACTTTGTTTTCCTCGACACATTTACTTCGAGAGAATACTGATTCGGTTTGTTTAAACCAGTGGATGAGGCCAACTGCTCCTTCCGTACCATTAAAGTAGAAAGGTTCACAGCTTATGAATTCTTTGTAGTTTCTTGTTTTTTTCTATAGGAGTTCCAATAGGACCGGTGTTCCTGTTGGGATTACTAGTACCTGTCATTGATGCAACTTATGCTTTCAGAGCCGTAGTGACACTGTCAGCAACTAGTTTCTTAATGGCAGCTTGAGTCATGGCCGGTGCTTCAGATGTTGACGTCCTTTTGGGAGGCATTCTATCAACATAAGACAACACGTAATAAGAATGATATCACAAGTCTTAAAATGATTAAAGTGCAAAAATAAACATTGTCACAATAGTGATATCAAAATCATAGATAATTCATATCAAATAAGTATCTATGATTTATTTAGAAGTCAGGGTATGATTCATAATGATGATGACGGAGATGATGATGCAAGAGAGATAAATCGGTATTATGAAACAACAACGTATATAACAGGATTGCCATTGTATTATATTAAGAATAACTTACCTTTGTACTATACATAATCAAGATTTGACAAGTGTTTTTATTTATACCACACATCACGTGGCTAGGTTCTAATAAAAGCGATAACTAAGATCTAATCTAATAGTCTGATGGTCCTTCTGGGTTGATCTTGAGTTCATTGATGGCATTCAGAAGACCTTCCTTATCTTCTTGATGATGAATCTGGATATCGTTGATGATGTGTTCTAGATCAGTAATTCTGAAGCGAGCCAGAGAAATTTTGTGGTTATTTCCCATCTGCTTCTTCTGAAGTTTAGAAATTTGAGCATGAGCTTGTTGGAGTTCTGCTTCTAGATTGTCAAAGTCTTGTTAGATAATCACCCGACCTTTTCCGCGTCCATCGATTTTGTATTCTATGTATTCAATACGATCGAGAGAAAGTTCATCTAGATGATTCAAGATTTCCTTAATTTGCTCCTCGTGACGTTCCAGACTTGTCTTACGAGAGCTTTCTCCTATCTCAAAGTCTTGAGGTAGGGCAGAAGTAGATGAGGATGAACAACCTCGTTTCTTTGGTAGTGGTAGTCCTTCAGGAAGAAAGAATTCTTGAGGATTAAGCATTGATGATTAAGGTATGATAGTTGGAGGTGGGATAGGTGATTTTTCAGCATAAAATGCTTGCATAACTTTCATGTAGGGATCATCATGAAAGAGCGAAAGAGTTAGTGAAGCTATTGGAACTACGCCAAATGAGTTAGACGAGCTAGAATATGTTTTTCCCGGTGAAGCTGGGACATAGTCTGGAGAGGCCGGAATAAAGTCGGGAAAGTTAGAGGAAAAAACATCCTCAATACCAGAAGTAAGATGGTTGGGAGACGGCATCACTCTGTTAACAACCCAACGGTAAATAACATAAGTTATATATATATATATATATATATATATATATAGTAGTATAATAGTTATGTACTTTTACATACTATTTGGGAGATATAGTGGCACGGAGGACTTTCTTGGCTAGAAAAAGAAAAGTAGTTATAGTTAAGGTTTCAACCTTGTTCTCTATAACCGTGGCTCTTGATACCAATCTTTAACACCCCCATTTTGATACATATAGCAGCGGAAGCTAATCTAAGGTGTTATTTCATAGTACAATAGTCATAATCATAGAAAACGACTCGAAAGAGACGTTTTTAAAAGATAAGTTATCATTCATTATTTTATCAGAGTTTTTACAAACAGAGGTTCCAAAATCTACATGAAAACATAAAGTTTGAATGATAACAATTTAGCCATCTTCAAGTCCGTGCCACTTCGTGCTTTAAGTTGCTCAATTACCTGAGATAAACATGCTAAAAAGTCAACACAAAGGTTGAGTGAAATTCATAGGTTTATAGTAAACAGTTTTGAATACAAGTTCAATAGTGGGTTACGTTGTTATACACCCATAGTTTGTAATAATTGCATGCATGTACAATTATCATGGAAAACAATATTATTGCCCTAAGCTCATGACACCGAAGCCTTAAGTTAAATAATCATAAATAATTGCCCCAACGGGTGTCTTTGCCAAACACCCGCAAAGTTATTCAAATGTGTGCTATTGGTTACCGACAGTATAGGTACACCAACGGGGAGTCCAGTCCCAAATAGATCTATTCACAGCATTCGCGCTTACCCCGATGAGTAATTAACAGTTCATGATAGTGGGGACTTAATGGCAAAAGTAGGGACTTAGGCAATAATGTATCAGGATAGCATACAGAAAAATACTTGCATTCATGGTTTATAGCATGTATCCCCCTCGCGGGTTTATGAAACACTTAAAAGATTGAATGCGATGCTATGAACTCACCTTAACAATACAGGGAAATTTGATTGATGGAAAAAGTATATGAAATGAAAGTAACGGCTTCGTCACACAACCTAGGTAATATGTCAAGTCTTAGTTTGATTGGATATGTTTTATGTCATAATGAAATATCATTTTGATTGGATTTATTATGGAAATATCGTATCACTGTTTGGGCCATCATAATTCAGAGGTCATGTAGTAAACGTTTGAGGAGCCAGGACACTTTAAATCATAAATCCAGCAAACTCGTCAAAACGTATACCCATAGATACCCCTTTACATGAAGATTCCCTATTATGTGATTACATTATAGTTTTATGTTTCTTCAGAAAGCTAGAAATTATTTTATAAGAGGTCATGTAGTAAACGTTTGAGGAGCCAAGACACTTTAAATCGTAAATCCAACAAACTCGTCAAAACGTATACCCAAATGAAAACCCCTTACATGAAGCTCCCTAGTAATGTGATACATTATTGTTTTAAGTTTTTTCAAAAGCTAGAATAATTTATATATATTTTTATAATTAATATAAAATTATAATATTTTATAAGTTTGCAAAATTGGCAATATATACCCTTATGCATGGAAACTTTTGCAAAACAAGTCCAAAAAGCCATGCAAGTTTATTTTAAGATTCCAAATGATATTTTCAGGTTATAGCTTATTAGAATAAGCTTTTATAAGATGTTCTAACGTAAAAATTTTTTAGAAAAAGGATTCGTTAGCTAGAAAATCAAAACAGGTCGTTTTTAGGGTTTTTATCCAAAACACATGGGTTTGAGGATTCAAAGCTTCAAACAAGAGTTCATACATGATCTCAAGAGTATTATGAACATTATTGTACATAATATAAGCTTATGGAACAAGATTTTAGGCTTACTTGAGCTAAAATAGGTCGAAGTGAGGTTTTCGGGTTCGTACGCCTAGTAACAACTTCAAGGCTTCATTTTTCTTGATTCTTAGCTTCTATTCTGAGCTTAGGGACTTCTCTTGATCTTCTATTGCTTCTATGGAAGGCTAGAATTCCATTTGAGGGTATGAGATAAGATGTGTGGGATGAAATGAAATGAAAGGGGTGTTCAGTTATTTATAGCCTTCAAGGAGCCTTAGTGACCAAGTTTACTCATTTGATTAGTGTCAAGGATAGCTTAGCTGAATCATGGAAGCTAGAATGATAAGTAGGAAGAGCTAGAAGACTAGCTAAGCAAAGTGGAAGGATTTTGGGGTGTTTGTGTGGTTCAGCTAGGAAAAGGATGACAATGAGGTGACAAGGCCTCCTTGGTGAACAAGTATTAAGTTTGAGGTGCTTGTAAGCTACTTGGTTGGCTGCTTGTGATGTCATAGAGGTGCTAGGGTGCTTGCTTGAGGTGATTGGTTGCTTAAAATGGGTAAAAAGGAAAGAAAATGGTGTCGGGTTGGTTTTTCTTTCGGGATAGGGTTTAGGGTTTTAAAATGTGGATTAGGGTTAGGATTAAGGGTAGATTAAGGTTTAGGATTAGTGTTAGGACTGAGATTAGGGCTTAGGATTAAGGTTTAGGGCTTAGTTTTAGGTTTAGGGTTTAGTTTTTAGTTGAAAGTGAAATTAGGGTTTAGGGTTTTGTTTAATGATTTAGGGTTTTAAAACATGGATTAGGTTTAAGATTATGGATAGATTAGGGTTTAGGATTCATGAATTAAGTACTTGTACCTTGTGTTAAAATGGTGTAAAGTTTAAACATGGTTTAGAAGCTTAAATGGCCTAATTAGGTTTTTAGGCATTATTGACTTGTACATTAAGCTTAAATAAGTTGTATATTCACTTGGAGGGAAAATATAATTCAAATATTGTGCATTGTACACTTGTACACATGCTTGAAGGTTTGCACATTCATTTTTATATGTATACATTACATATAATTAGGGTTTTGATGTAAACGTTAACATTTAATGCTTGTTTTAAAATAACGTTTTGAAAAGTACATTAAATGGATAATGTACTTAGTAAAAATGATATTAGGATATAGAATTGACATATTAGGATGTTTATATGATATAAACATAGATATAGATGGCATTGATAGAGGTTGCGTGAGCTCGTTTTACTTTAGGGATGACAAGTTACGTTGATATTAGATAAACAAAAAATTTCCTGTATGAAGGGTGATATATTTATAATAGATGGATATTACATTGCATCTAATTTAATAGATGGATATTACAGTGTATCTAATTTAATTGATGGATATTTACATTAATGAAAATTGCGGGTTGTTATTTGTCTCCCTCCCTTAAAAGAAATCTCGTCCTGAGATTTAGTTGGATGCTGAGGATGTGTGAACAACAGATTTGGATACTTTACATGAAATTTGATCTTTGCGTTCACATAGTAAATTCTGGTCCTCTTTTAGAGTTCCATCTTACTTTGACTATAGGAATACGACTTTGTTTCAGTTGCTTGACTTCTCGATCCATAATCTCCACTGGTTCTTCCACAAAGTTGAGTTTGTCATCGAGCCAAAGCTCTTTCATTGGAATGACAAGGGATTCGTCAGATAAGCATTTCTTTAGATTTGAAACGTGAAAGGTATTGTGGACATTACTGAGCTCTTCAGGAAGCTCAAGTTTATATGCCACTGGGACCATCCGTTACAAGCATATTTGATGGTCCAATTGTTACCGGGGATTAAGCTTTCCTCGTTTTCCGAATCGGATGACACCTTTACGAGGTGATACTTTCAACATAACACGATCTCCAACTTGAAATTCTAAAGGCTTTCGCCTGACATTGGCGTAACTTCTTTGCCGATCTCTTGCAGCCTGCAAGCGTTGTCGAATTTGCACTATCTTTTCAGTGGTTTCATGGATTATTTTTGGTCCTGTAAGTTGAACATCTCCAACTTTGGCCCAACAAACTGGTGATCTACACTTTCGACCATAGAGTGCTTCAAACGGTGCTGCCTTAATACTGGCATGATAACTGTTATTGTAAGAGAATTCCACCAATGGTAAGTGTCTTTCCCATCCTTTTCCAAATTATGACCAGATCTTTTTTGAAGCATGTCTTCGAGTGTTTGGATGGTTCTTTCACTTTGTCCATTGGTTTCGGGATGATATGTCATACTAATGTCTAATTGAGTACCTAAGGCACTTTGTAGTGATTGCCAGAATCTGGATGTGAAATGACTGTCACGATCTGAGATGATGGATATTGGCACACCATGCCGGGAGACTATTTCTTTGATGTAAGACTATTTCTTTGATGTACAACCTGGTAAGGGTTTCCATACCATCTGTCTCTCGAGTAGGTATGAAATGTGCGGATTTTGTAAGGCGATCGACAATGACTAAATTATGCCATGTTCCCTGTTGGATGATTTTGGAAGTTTTGTAATGATGTCCATTGTTATTCTTCCTATTTACTCCACATAGAATCTCTAGGTGTGTACCAGTAAGCCGGATGGCTTCTGACATTCTGCCTTAACTCTAGTACTTGTCCCCCCCACCCCCCCCCCCCCCCCCCCCCCCCCCCCCCCCCCCCTCTCTCACATTTGCCAACATATTCCGCGATGATTGCCTTCATGTTAGGCCACCAATAGAGTTTCTTTAGATCCTGGTATATTTTGTCAGAACCTGGGTGAATGGAATATTTTGATTTATGAGATTCATGCATGATCAAGTCCCTCAGATTACCAAAGGGTGGTAACCAGCTTCGATTCTTGATACAACTAGTTCCATCAGGATGTACTTCAAATGCTTTGTCCATTCCTCGTAAATTCTCAGCCTTGATGTTTTCTTCCTTGAGTGCTTCAGTTTAAGCTTCGATAATTTGTGATGGTTGTTTTAGATGAACGGTCATGATTAATGATCTGATTCGGAGTGGTTTGATTCGTTCCTTTCGGCTTAAGGCATCTGCTACTACATTTGCCTTTCCAGGATGATAGCGGATCTCACAATCGTAATCTACAAGCAATTCTAACCAACGGCGTTGCCTCATGTTTAATTCTTTCTGATGAAGAATATGTTGAAGGCTTTTTGTTTCAGTGAAAACTGCTACCACTTGTTCCGTATAGATAGTGTCTATAGATTTTAAGAGCAAACACTACTGCTCCTAATTCGAGATCATAAGTGGTATGGTTTTCTTCATTAGGCTTAAGTTGTCGGGATGCATATGCAATAACCTTTTCTCTTTGCATTAACACTGCTCCTAGACCTTGATGGGATGCATCACAGTAGACAACAAAATCATCATTTCCTTCCGGTAATGCTAAGATTAGAGCTTCACAAAGCTTCTGTTTTAGCAGTTGAAAAGCCGATTCTTGGTCTTCACCCTAGATATACTTCTTGTTTTTCTGGGTTAATTTAGTCAAAGATTTTGCAATCTTTGAAAAATCTTTGATAAATCTCCGATAATAGCCGACAAGTCCTAAGAATTGACAAACTTCCGTGGGTGTAGTGGGAGATGCCCAGTTCTTAACTGCTTCAATCTTGGCGGGGTCAACATGAAGTCCTTGACTATCAATTAAGTGTCTAAGAAATTGCACGATACAAATCCAGAAATCACATTTGGAGAACTTGGCATACAACTTCTCTTTCTTGAGTAATTCTAGGAGCATTCTCAGATGATTTACGTGTTCTTCATCGTTACGAGAGTAGATGAGAATATCATCGATGAACACTATCACAAATTTATCCAACTATGGTTTGCACATACGATTCATGAGATCCATGAATACAGCAGGTGCGTTAGTTAAACCAAATGACATAACTTGAAATTTATAGTGATCGTATCTTGTTCTGAAAGCAGTCTTAGGAATATCTTTATCCCTCACTCTTAGCTGATGATAACCTGATCTTAGGTCGATTTTTGAGTAGACACTCGAACCTTGAAGTTGGTCGAATAAGTCATCAATTCTGGGTAATGGGTAACGATTCTTTACAGTAAGTTTATTCAACTCCCGATAATCGATACACATTCTGAAAGATCCGTCTTTCTTTTTAACAAATAAGACAGGAGCTCCCTAGGGTGAAGTACTTGGTCGTATAAAACCTCGGTCTGCTAACTCTTAAAGTTGGTTAGATAGTTCCTGTATTTTTGAAGGAGCTAATCTATAAGGTGTGCGGGCTACAGGTGCTGCTCCTGGAATTAAATCGATTTAGAATTCTACTTGACGAACAGGAGGAAGGCCAGGTAGATCGTCAGGAAATTTTTTTGGGAATTCTCTGACTACTGGGATATCTTCCAGTCATTTCTCATCTGGCTTCTTTTTCATTACTCTGGGCTATGAAAACTTGACATCCCTTGGATATATACTGTTGGTCCAAAGTCTTGGATCTGTTTAGCCTTTTGTAAGACAATATCTAACTTGAATAAATCCAAATCAACTATAAGAGAGACAATGACTATGAATACTATGTGCTAATGCGGACATGATACTTGGATAACCAATCCATACCAATGACGACGTCGAAACTACCAAGTTTAATCGGCATAAGGTTAATTTTAAAAGGTTGGTTTAACAAAATCAGAGTGCAACTCTGGATAACGGTATTAGTGCCTACTAGGTTTCCATCTGGACAATTTCAATGTCAGTAGGGGTAGTCTAGTGTATTGTGGGATATTAAGCTAGAAGCAGAGTATGGATACAAAACTCTTATCGGCTCCTGAATAAAATAATACTCTAGCTAAATGCTGGTTTAGAAGGAACGTACCCGTGACTACGTTCGGGTCTTGGTGAGCGTTCTTGTCCCTCAGCAAGTATGCTTTTTCGTAGCCACTGTTGTTTGCTTTTGGGTACTGATTTATGTAATTCCCTTTCTCTTCACATGCATGACAAGTTACTAACACTGGCTGCAGGTTGCTTCTAGTGGCTAGCACTTTGTTTTTGCAGTTCCTGGTCTGATGACCCACCTTGTTGCAAGTCTGACACTTGACAGTGCAAGGTCCTGTGTGATGCAGGGTGCATTTCTTACACAAGGGAAGGCTTCCAGTATACCTACTATTTTTAGTGGGGATGATAGCATAAGCCCTAGAGGTTTCTTGCCTTCTATTCTGCTGTTGGTGGTGATCAATATTGTGGTTATTGTTGTTGTAATGGTTGTTCTGGTAGTTGTTGTTGTTGGTGAAGGTTCTTCTATCATCAAACTTTCATTTGTGATCATTGGTTCCTTGCACAGAATTATGCTTTACTACTTGATCCATTAACCTCTGGGTTATGGTAATGGCTTCCTCCAAAGTTTGAGGCTTTGAAGCGGTAACATTTCCTTCAATACTTTTGAGTAATCCCCCGATGAAGACTTCCATAAGTTTCTTAGTATTTGGCACCATATTTGGACATAAGACTGCCAACTCCAGAAATATTCTAATGTAAGTCTTGAGATCATTCCCTTTTACAGTCAGATTGTAAAATTCATCTTCCATTTTCTTGACCTTGGTTCGGGGACAATACTTCTTTATTAAGAGCTTTTTAATTCAAGACCTGGTGGATCTTGTAGGCTTTCATCTAATCCAATAGGTTGGGCGAATGAATCCCACCAGGACAAAGCTTCTTTAGTTAGAGTACCAGTAGAAAATTTCCTCTGAGTTCCTATAGTACAATTACTTCGGGAAAATACCGTTTCAATTTGTTTCAAACCATCGGATGAGGACCAACAGCTCCTTTTGTAACCTTTGAAATTGATAGGTTGGCAGCTAATAAACTATTTGCAGTAATTTTCTTGCTACCAGGAGTTTCTCTTGGTACCGGTGTTCCTAGTAGTATTGTTGTATTTGCCATGATAGCAGCATTGAGTTTCTAGAAGGCTGCGTGCAAACCACTATCAGCAACTAGTTTCTAATGGCGGCCTGAGTCATGGGTGGTGCTGTAGATGTGATTGTCTCTTGAGTGCCATTATGAATCAACATTTTTCTACAAGAATTCAAATCAAAACACTCCTTCACCCCCACACAACAATAATAAGAATATCATGACTTATTTGAGACAAGTTCTAACAAAGAAATACACATTCTTTGATATTACATTGCAGGATATAACAGAAAATTTTGGAATTGACACTCTAACAAGCATCTAACTCATTAAGTTTCTCGGGAACTGGTTCACTTCCTAGTGGTTTATGTATGATCCATAACGAGTTATCTAACTCTGCAAAGATAGACTCATCTGGAAGTCTTAGATTCTAAAAATTTTATGCTCAATGTTTTGATTATTAATCATATCCATGATATCTGGGTATAAAGGTTTGAGAAGACCGGATGGTAAGAACCATAGTAATCCCGGATATATCAGGGTATGAGTAATCGTAATACCGGAAATAGGATAGACAACCACGACATACATAAATCGGTATCATGAAACAACGAGGTATAACAGAATCACAACTTCATTATGTCATAAACAACTTGTCTACATATTTTACATAGTCAAAATTTGACAAGTGTCATTATTTATGCCACACATCCAGTGGTTGGATTCTAACAAAAGTTGTAAATGATAAGGATCTAGTCTAGTAGTCTGGTGGTCCTCCCTTGTGGTTCTTGAGCTTATGGATCTTATTCAGAAGATTCTTCATATCTGATTGGTGGCGAACCTGGATATCCTCGATGATCATCTCCAGAGTAGAAATCCTGACGCGAGCAAGAACAATCTCGTCGTCATGTCTTATTTGCTCTTTCTGAAATCCAGAAATCTGGGTACGGGCTTCTTGAAGTTCGGTTTCTAGTTGGTCAAAATCTTGCTGTATGATTACTCGACCATTACCAAGACCTTTTATCTTATCTTCCATGTTCTCAATGCGCTCAAGAGGGAGCTCATCTAAGTGATTCAGAATAGTCTCAATCTGTTCCTCACGTCACTCCAGATGCATCTTATGAGAACTCTCTCCAATCTCAAATACTTGAGGTGGGGCAGAGAAGTTAGAGGAGGATGATAGGAAACGGGCTCGTTTATGAGGTGGTAAAATCTCTTCGGGAAGAAAGAAATCTTGGGGATCAAACATTGGTGATAGTGGTAACACTAAAGATGGAGGCAAAACAGTTGGTGAAGCAATAGGAGTTTGTGGCAGAGGAATAAGGTAACTTACAGTAGCATTTTATGCTTGCATGACCTTATATACGGCATCCATAGTGGAAAGGAGAGGATGGCTTAGTGAGGCCAAAAGATACTTAGATAAATCATCTAAAGGATCAGGAGATGTTTTTCTTGGTGAGGCTCGAAAATAGTCTGGTGAAGCCAGAGTATAGTCAGGAGTAGTTCTAGAGGAAAAAGCATCCTCAACATTAGAATCAGATTGGACAATAATAGGGTAGATGTAGTCAGGAGTAGACATATCTCTGTAACAACACAGTGTAAAATAACATAAGTTATTTGTATTTAATATAATAGTTATGTATCTTTACATACTATTCAGGAATGTAGTGCGCGGAGAAACTTTCTTCGGAGGGAAAATAGTTATAGTTTAGGTTTTAAACCTTGTTCTCTATAACGAGGCTCTAATACCATCTGTAACCCCCCTTATTTACATATAGTAGCAAAAAGCTTAATTTGGGGTATTACTTATTGACTCAATAGTATTATCATAGAAAATGATCTCATAAAGAGGACATTTTAGAAAATTAGTTTTCATTCAATGTTATATTAGAGTTTTAAAAAAGCGAGGTCCAAAGTACATGAAAACCATAAGTTTGATATGTAACAAGTTTGGAAGTCTCAAGGTCCAATGCCATTTTCGTGACTTTGACCAAAAAGAGATATTATAGAAAACGTCATTCCGGACAACTTTCGTGTTTCGCCGGAAGGCTGAAACGGACTCGAAAGTGCTCAAAACGCCTATTGAAAATCTGGACAGAACCTATTATTTCTATAAATAGCTGAAACAAAATTTATAAAAATTCAAACTTCTTTTGGCCATAACTTCTTCGTTATTAAGAGTTACGGGACGTTCGAATTACCGAAACGAACATAAAAATAAGCTCTTTCATATTCCTAAATCAAAAATCAATTTTGATAAATTTTCGGACCTCGTTTTCCGTGTCAAAGTTTCTGCTCGTTTTTATACTTTTCAAAACACATCAAAAACTCATTTTTAAGCTTCCATTCCAACTATAATATGTCTAATATGACCTATAAACAATACATGATCAAATCAATCGACCCATAATACGATCTAACCTATTCACGCAAGATTTCCCCAAATTCATCACATGCATTCACGAAACAATCGAATCAAGAAAATGACAAAATAAACATAAAAGAATGCTTACAAAGCTCACAAGAGCTAGATCGGACTCGATTTGTTCCTCCCTTGTCCTAGCCGAACTCGAACCACATCCCAAAACCAAAAACCGAACATTTTTCAATTGAACCGAGCTTGAAATATTAATTATCCATCCAAGAACAACCCACTTACCAAACGAAAACACTCGAATCTAACTCGAACTCTAACTAGCAAAATACCCATTGCATGTCGTATATTTTTAGTGGAAAACGTAGAAAATAACGAGGGGATTCGGAAAATATAAGTTGTTCGGGTTGCATGTAATTTTTCCGGCGACCACGGCGGTTTCCGGCGGCGGTAACCGGCGGCCGACGGCGACGGTGGCGGTTTCCGGTGACCGGAAAAGTTTTCCGGTGGTGGTGGTGGAGCTAGAGAGAAAGTGTGTGTGTTTTGTGTTATAAAATGAAGGAAATGGAAGTAAATTCCATTTATATAGTTCCTTATTTTGAGCTTTTGGCAAAAATAGTCCTCCCCTCCTTTTATCTTTATATTTTTGACACACCATACTTTTATGTAAATAAAAACCGACAACCGTGACTCGGGCTTACACTTCCGAGACCATTTTTATTTCCATCACATTTTTTTTTGTTTTTAAAACATTTAATAAAAATGTGTACACTTTTAAAACGCGAGTTTGGCTCGAACAAGGAACAAAGACGACACGGTTCGCAAAAATAATAATTTACGATCATAAAAATAATAACGAGACGCGTCGTAAATTTTTACGATGATCAAGACGGTTAACGGTCGCGCGGTCAAACGCTGACTCGCGAAACGTCAAAAATAAAAATTATTAAAGTTTCTCAAAATTATTCGTAATAAAATACGAAAATATTTATTTTCGACAAATAAAATTTAAAATGTCGATGCTCGTTCACGGAAACTCGTAAAACAATATTAACGACGTCGAATACGCTATCGTCGTAAGCGTCGCGAAACTCGGGTTGTTACACTATCAACCATATAAATGGATTTTCCACAGCCTTTACCACAAGCCATAACCTTGTGGGCTAGCCAACTCTTTACAAACATAGATATGGTGAGTTGATAACCATACAATTTTTGGCAAATTGTCAGCCATAAACGGATTTGAGAAGTCTTTACCAAGAGCCGTTTGCTCCTGGACTAGCCAGTCCTTATGCCTATTAAGCATGGTGAACTGATGACCATTTGTTGTGTGGTGGTTAGCCAACACCCAAACCCTTCTCTCTTCCACTATAGTTCACAGCTTCCAACATATGTTCACATCTACTGACAACTCCATCATTTTCTAACACCAGCTTGCTTCTCCATCATTTTCAAAAGTTTATAACAATCCTCATTCATCTTTCCATCCAGAAGCTTCATTTTCAGCATAGTTTGACATACATTAGCTGATAAAGGATATTTTCTTTCTGCTAACATATAAATATCAGCTGAGTCTAGGTTCAAACAATGCACTCTGCAGGTTTCATAGTATCTCTAACTTAGTATCTTTTGTTGACCTGGTAAGCTCCAAACTAAATCAGTACTTAGAGGTGCATCAAACATTGTCTTCAACTTTTCCCAAAACACCCTCTCATAATCATCTGTTGGACCCTCTGTACCATATCTCTTCATCACAATCATGTACAATTCTGTAAGATTTTCTCTTGATATTTCTTTAAGCATGGCTCCCAAGCTCATATAAACCTTATCAGTACCATTTTCCCTTACTATTTAATATACACCTTTATTGCCTTCCTTGATGATCTTATAGCTTGCTATACTAGGGGATTTAACAGCTGCAGGAACATGATTAATTGGAACATTTGTACTTGAAGAAGAATCATCTTCTTTACTAGCTTCATATTTTTCAGCTTCATCCTTAGCAGTGTGTAACCCTTTCCTTGCTATCTGTTTCCTTCTTTTTCCCATTTTCTTTACAGACTCTTTTTCCTTTTCTTCTGTAGATTGTGCATCTTTATCATCAATCTTTTACCTTTTAGTAGTTTTTGTCTGAAGCTCTTCACCAAATCTTTTCAACTCAGCCTTTGTAGCTTTAAGACTCGAACAAATATCAAATTGACTTAACCAGCTTATAAATTCTTCTTTAATCTCTCAAACTTCACTTCAACTGAGAAAGCTTCTATGTTCCTTGATTCTTCATATAATTTGACATATAAATCCTCAATAGTGACTGAGTCATAGGCTTACTTCTTTTTGATTTTGCCCTTTCTTCTACAAAGTACTTCTTTCTTTGATTTACTAAGTCCACCATTCTCTTTGCAATGTCTTCTTTAGACATATCTTTTGCTATAACACTTTTTGCTAACTCTGCATTTGCCTCAAGCTTAGCTCTAATAGCATCCCAATCTTCTTTAGTATAATGTTGAGCTTCAAACTGAACTTGAGCTTTTCTTTGCTTTTGTTGCTCAGTTAACTCTTCTTCTTCTGCCAATCTTTTAGCCAATAAAGCATCCAAATGAACTTGTTTGGCAGTTTCTTCTTCCTCTAGATTTTGCAATCTTATGGATTTTGCAAAACTATCTTCTTCTTGTTGAATTTGTTCTTTAGTTCTTTTGGGAGCTTGAGTCTCTTCAACAGTCATTGGAGCTTTTCCTTCCCTTTGGCCTCTATTAGAACTAACTGGTCCGCTACCAATACTAAATCCTAAGCCACCAGTATTAACTAAGCCACCAGTATTAACTTCTTCAAAGCCAGTACTAATGTCTTCAAAGTCTTTTCCCTTGAACTCTTTTCTCCTCTTGTATCTTTTACCCTTATCAACTGATTTTGACCTCTGAGAAGCAACCTTTGATAGAGTTTTAGCTGCTTCCAAGGTTGTAGGGCTGATTTCTTCTTCCTGAGCCTCTCCTGAAGGTTTGGTAGGAGTAACAAAAGAAACTAGAGGATCATCATCAATGTCTTTAAATATCCTCCCCTGATCCTCTGGTCCTTCATCCTCTGATGTAGTTAGAACTACATTTCTTCTTTTTGTAATATTTTCCAATTTCTTGAACATTCTTTACTAACTTCACACCTGGCTTTCCCCATCGGTCTGCTTGTTGCTGAGCTCTGTCTCCCAAAACTATAATTTTGTGATCAAGTAGGGGAGGCAACCATATGAAAGGAGGTAGATTCCATGTCAAAGATCTGCCTCTGGCTCATGAGGGTGGAGAGGATCGAAGATTGTAGAGCTTAGTTCCTGTCGTGGTGAGCGTGGTTGGTGGTCAGTTGTGGTTGTTCAAAGGTGTTGCTAGTGTTGTTCAGGAGATGAGATGTCTCACTTCGGTAGGAGGATGTAGACAAAATCAGATGAGGAGCCATGAAAGTTCAGTCTCATTTTAATTTCTTGGGGGGGAAAATTCAAAAGGGGGGGGGGGGTTTGGGGGGTTTTTCAAAAAAATTGGGGGGGTTAGGGGAAAAATTTTGGGGAAGGGGAGGTATGAGGTATCGATGCATTTTGTGGGGGTTATGATTCAATAGGCTCTTCTCGTGGTTCACCTTGGTTGTCATCATGTCCTGCAATCATGTTAGCTAACAATGGTCTATTCACCCGAGCAAACCCTTTGTTCATGTTGCCAAAAATATTTTTAGTCAATTGAGATAAGCTAATAAGCATTTGTGTTAGCTGGTTCTAGTTCTAATCATTGATAAAAATCTGGGATACATTAGAAACTTTTTCTGACTTGTTACATTGACCACTATTGCTTCAAAAATCATTTTAGAAAAATTATAAGTTCTTCCAGTAGATAGACAGATAAACGCAGTAGCAAGTTTGCTACCAAACTGATCCCATCCACCACTTTTAGAACTTATACAATGTAAAATGTGGTGGACCATAAATTTCCAATTAGGGGTAAAATGCTTTTTCTAAAACGTAAAAGTATTATCTATTGGATACCCCAAATTAGCCATCCCCTCAAAAATTTTAGCATTAGTGAACTCAGTGATACCATTATCATATGCGAGGTTAAGTTTATTTCTAACAGATGATTCAGAAATTGTGTATTCATGGGTATCAATTGTGGCTTTTAATTCTTGTTCCCCATTATCAAGTGTTATGACAGTGACAGTCTGCCAAAACTGTTTGATTACTGAAACATAGATAGTAGGATTATGTTCCAAGGCATACCTGATGTGAGTACCTTATGGAAAATCAACTATCTGCTCAAAACCTGCACTTCCTTTAGGTTTCTTAAGAATTCCGACATGATATGCTTAGGGTTCAAAAAGCCATTGTAGTAGAAAGGTTGTAATTGTTGGTGTTTATCAACTGGGTTTGACTCGATTTGGTAAATTAGTACTGATGATAGCTACTAATTGACTTTATATGCGAATAAGAATGAATTTCAATTGTTCCTCCGAGAAAATAGGCTCTTTTTAATGAAGAAAACTATTTTGGGTGAGATAAAACAGTAAATATCCAATTTGTATCATTATCCGCTTAAATATCCCCGCAATTTGCTATAACGGTCATATTTAGTGAAAAGTCAAAGTTGTAAGACCAAACAGTACTAACGACTAGTTACCAGGATTAATATTGGCCTACCAGACTTAAATCTAGTCAACCAGTATTAACAAATTATTGTCAAAACTAAACAATAAGCTTACTAGGATTAATATTGCTCCTACCTAGACTTAATCTGTCAACCCTTATTAACAATTTATTGTCAGAACTAACAATAAGCTTACCAGGATTAACTAGTAAACTACCAAAATTAAAATTGACAATACTAGAATTAACTTTTTCACAACTTCAGTCATGCTTCAATCCTCCATGCAATCCAAGTATAACCTAAAAATGTTAAGGCCACAACCAAAATTCTACAAAATGACTTGAAAACAGTTATTACAATAGTTATGACTACTAGAATTCATATAACCTATCATATTATGTCTACTCTTAGTATGACATAAATTACTAAACTATACATTTTATCCTCCCCTTAAATGTATAGCTTATGGATTCTTCATACAATATTTACCACTAAGAAATAGAACCTTGGTCCGCATCAAATGCTTTGGTATAATAGGTCAGCTACATTGAAGTCTGTGTGAATTTTCTCCACCCTAATGAGCTTCTTTTCATAAGAATCTCGTATAAAGTGGTGTCTGATCTCTATGTGCTTTGTCTTGGAGTGATACACCGTATTCTTCATAATGCATATTGTACTTTCATTATCAATGTGGATTTTGGTATTCATAAAATTGAAACCATAGTCCAACGTTTGATTCTGAATCCACAACACTTGTCCATAGCAGCTTGCAGCAGCTACATATTTGGCCTCTATTGTAGAGGTAGCCACTATGGTTTATTTCTTGCATTGCCAAGAAATTAATATGCTTCCAAGAAATTGACAACCACCAATTGTGGATTTCCTATCAAGGTTTGCCCTAGCATAGTCACTATCTGAGAAAGCTTCTAGGTCAAAAGATAATTCTCTATGATACCATAAGCCCAAATTGGGTTTGCCTTTAAGGTACTTAAAGATTCTCTTCATAGCATTTAGGTGTGAAGTCGTGGGAGTGACCTGAAAACGAGAACAAGCACATACTAAAAACATTATATAAGGCCTAGAGGCAGTTAAATACATGAGAGAACCTATCATGGATCTGTATAAGTGTACATCCACATCAGCAGCTTCCTCATCTTTTGTCAATGCCATCTTGGTCTCCATAGGGGTTATTGCAGTTTTTACACTAGCAAGGTCAAACTTTTTCAGCATGTCTGCACATTACTTGTCTTGGGAAATGAAATTCATCTGTCTTTTGTTTGACTTGCAATCCAAGAAGAAGAAAATTGGAGGTCTCACCATAGAACTCATTTGAAATCTGCCTTTCATTAAGGCCTTAAATTCGTCACACCAAGGCTTTCTAGTAGAGCCAAAGATGATATCATCTACATACACTTGAACCAGCATGATATCCTCCTTGTCTTTCTTAATAAATAAAGTCTTGTCAATGGTACCCTTTTGTATCCGTGCTCCTCTAGAAATGTGATAGAGTAGCATACAAGCTCTAGCCTGGGGTTTGATGGGAAGTCCATATAAAGCTTTGACAACTTATAAACTTCTTACGATGATCAGGATCAACAAAACCCAGGAGTGAGAACAACATACTCCTCTTCATCATATGTGCCATATAAAAAATGCTCTTTTGAGCATCCATTTGGGATACTATGTAACCCATAAATGAGGCCAAAGGCTAAAAATAACCTGATAGCTTCTATTCTGCCACATAAGCAAAAACTCATCATAGTCAGCTGCCTTCTCTTGTGTCTTGAAGGTTTGAAGTTCTGTCAAAAACATTCTCATTTGATAGTAGAAGACCTTCATTGGTTCAACTGTTTGTTGCAGAATGCTGGATTGTTGTAGGCACAACTATAAGCTCCTATCCTCATCTGCTTCCTCAGAAGCATCTTGAATTAGGAGTTTGTAGGATGTACCTGCATCTGTTAGTTACTCTCCTGATAATTACTGCATGTGACGGTTTGATTAGTTATCGCAAAGACACATGAATATATGTCATAGTATCAGTGAGATAAATCAATATCAAACATCTACTTCTAATAACCTACTCCTTTCATCAGTTTTGGTTTTTCTTTAAGAAATTTTACATGCAGAATTGTACTTCTCCTTTTTTGGTTACTAAAATTATATACCTAAAGGCTTTGCTATTTAAGTTGAGTAACCACTAGAAACCCTCATCACACTTTCATCAAACTTGCAAGCACACTTAGAGTATCTAAATGGTAAACATGGCACCCAAAGTCTTATGTAGCTATAATATTGGTTTGTGTCCTAAACAATAGCTCATAAGGAGTTTTGTTTTGAGGTTTAGTCACTCTTACCCTATTAAAGATATAGCAAGCAGTAATAACTGCATTTGACTAAAAAGTAGGTGGTAAAAGTGAGCCTACTAGCATAGTTCTAGCAGCCTCAATTAGGGTCTTGTTCATTCTTTCAGCAACACCATTCTGCTGTAGGGTTCTGGCATTGCTATACTCTTGTTTTATTCTCTTATTCCCACAAAATTCAAGCATATCCCTATTTTAATTCAGTGCCATTATCTGAATCTAATGATTCTAACCCTGTGATTAATGTTTTCAATTTGTCTATGAAGTTCTGGAAGGATGCCACTAGTTTCATCTTTGTAGACAGGAAGAATACCCTACTAAATCTGTATAATCATCAGTAATACAACGGCAATAATTGCGGATTTAATACTCTTTATAGAAGTAGTCCCAAAAAGATCCATATGCAAGGTGTATAATGGCTCCGTGATCATTCTTTCTAATTTAGCCTTGCAGGAGGCCCTGTGTTATTTACCTTTTTGGCAGGCAACACATGTATGGTCATTTTTGAAAACCTTGGAAGGTAAACCTCGTAAAAGATTTCCCTTCACAAGGTCGTTTTAAGTTTTTTAAAGTTTATATGACCTAACCTCCTGTGCCACAATTTAGATTCATCACATGTGGCTTTTGCAATCAAACATGCATAATCTTTTGAGAGAGAAGGTGTCTTCATATCAAAACTGTACATATTGTGTTGCCTAAGGAATTTTAGAAGTATTTGATTTTCATCAGGCATCTTGAATTCAGGAGACACACAAGACATTCAGTTTCAGTAAAAAGAACCTTGTGTTTCTTATCACATATTTGTGATATTGAAAAGAGATTAAAATGCCTAAGTTCTTTTACAAAAGACACACTATCAAAATCTAAATTACCAACTCTTATTCTACCTTTACCAGTAATGTAGCCTTTGCTACCTCAAAAGGTAACAGTATCCCCTTTGCATTCTTCAAAATCATCCAGTGATCCTTGTTACAAGTCATGTGCCGGAGCATCCACTATCAATTATACCCTTTGTCCTCCATTTCTTGAGTAGATTGTAGAGAATCCTGCACATGAAAAAGAGAAATTAGTTTCTCTTAGGGACCCAGGCCTTTATAAGCTTGGGGCTGCCTTGTGGACCTTTAGCATTCACAGTTCTAATAAAAGTTGGTCCACTATCATAATTAGAGTTTGGTCTAGTTTGTTCCTTGTAATATAACTGCTGAGGTCTTAACAGCAGGGCCAATTTCCCTTTATAACATTGAAATTAAGACATTTTTGCTGTAGTTCTATCAATGTTTTCTCACAGGGAATTGAGATTTAGGAAAATGACTTCTTGATTAAATTGATTCACCTGTGTCTTTTAGGACTAAAGCTGTTGAGGTCCTAGTAGATACTGGCTGTCTAGATCTAACAGTATTAACATTATAACTAACAGTATTAACTTTAGGCCTAACAGAATTAACATTTGTCATAACAGTATTAATATTAGTCTAAACCACCGAATATAAACAACATTCTTTCCTACCGTATTAATATTAGGACTAACAGAATTACTGTTTGCCCCTACTAGCATTCAGTTGTACTGGTCTAGGATCAAATTGATTAGCATTGATTTAATCTGTTTGCATTGAGTCCATATGGTTTTGCCACCCTGCGTTACCAGTATTAAAAACCATTGTTTCTTAAACTCAGCCTATCCTTGCATTGTTTTTCATACATAGGTCACAATCTTTGATCAAATGACTTAGGTTGCCACAAACAAAACACTTTTTCTTGATGAAAGTGTAACCTTCTCCTAGTTTTCTTTCCATCATTTTATTCCAATTCTTTCCTTTAACTTCAGATGTCCCTTGATTTTTCATTTGTTGCCTAGGAGTTTTTACGTGTGTTTGCACAACTAGGTTCAACTTCTTTTGATTCAGACACAACTTTTTCATTAGTTTTAACAGACTTAGACATAGACATTTCATTTGGTACACTTATACTTTCTACTTTAGTCTCAGAATTGTGCTCAGAGGTATTTCCACAAGATCCTTCACTGTCATTTGATTGACAAGTAGAATGCTTAGTAGAGTTGTCATCTGAGTCACTAACTTCAGGCTTTTGAGGTCCCTTTTTACCATAAACATACAAAGAATCATCAATTTCCTCTTGTGGTTTAGGAGTATAGTCTCCAGTTAATGGATGTGAAACTCCTTTGAAACTGTTAGTCTTGTAAATCTTATTGTCAAAGGTTGTTAATATAGTCTTCTGCTGTACCACAACACCCTTGAACACGATCGATTCATTTCTTCACTCCATAGCTTAAAACCTCATTGTTTGATTTTATTATTACCCTAAGCCAAACTTTATAGGGAACTCATACAAGAATCAATAATTTCCAAAGGTTTTTAGAGAATCCTTCCTGAATCTACTATTTTCTTTAATTGTTCTTTTTCTTTTACAGCTTTCATTCCTATTCTCCTTTATCTTTAAAAGCTTTTCAATCTTTTGCATATTTTTCATTTGCTTGAAATGTAAGCTGTCATTTTAGAGATAATTGCTGCTTTTGAAAAGTAACAATTTGAGCTTCTAATTTCCTTAATAGCTAGAGTATAGGCAAGTATTTTTTGCTTCTTGATCACCTAAACTGATTCGTTTGTTTTTTCCATTTTTCCCCCCAAACCCACAGTGTTTTTAAGCTTATTATATGAATCAATGCAAGTTTTAGAACATAGTGATACCTCATTATTTGAGTTGATAGCCATGAGTGCATGATTTGTCTTTTCTTCCTCTACTGTATGTTCTCCCCAATTGACAACAACATCATTCATAGTCAACAGACAGTTCTGATTCTGCTCTTTCTTTCCAGCTCCTTGATCTTGATAATAGGAGTCTCTTTTCTTTCCATCATTTGTCCCCTTGGATGGGTATTCTCTAGCAAAATGACCAGTGTTGTGACATTTGAAACATATAGCTTTCTTGTTGTCAAAACCAACCGTTTGTTCCATCAATCCTAATCTTTCTCCTTCAGTCTCTTATAAAACTTCTTCATTCGAATAGCAATCATTGCTATCTGCCAGTTTATATCCATCTCTTCAATGTCCACATCATCAATCTGTTCTAGATCTTCATGAAGTACGTCCAAATCTTCAGATTGTTTGGCAAAGAGTGAATAAATGACTTCATCAGCAAAACCAGCAGGAACTTCTCTTTCTTGAATATTATTTAAAGATGTAGGAGTATAAGTACTGTAGACACCAGTATGACCAGACTTAACCTTGTTAGTGCTGCTCTTCCTGTGTGAAACAAATGCAGCGTTTTGAGCACTTGCAGATGATTTCGAGGTACTTGTGAGTTCTTGCTCAAAAACCCTAAGGTTATTATACAAGTCATCAATGGACAAAGTGTCAACATCTGGTTTGGTTCTCATTGTCATTGCCATATTTGACCAAGCTCGGGGTAAAGATCTGAGAAACTTGTGATTTGCATCCTCAGTTGATACTTCAGCACCATGGGCTTCCAACTGTGAGAGTAGTTGTTGAAACCTGTCATATCCTTTTTCCAACCCTTCTGGACTGGATATAGAAAATACTTCAAACTGTTGTTTTAGAACAACTTTCTGCATCTTCTTTGACTTTGTTACTCAAATCTAGTCCTGATGTTACCCAAATCCTTTTTCTAGCATATCCTATTCTGAAATCTTCTCAGATGTTCCTTGGGAATTGCCATAAGTAAGATGGTTCTAGCCTTCCTTTCCTTTTTAACAGCATGAATTTCTACAGCAGATACTGGTGGAAGTATTCTAATAACTCTATCTTTTCTAGTTGAGATTCTCTTTCTTTGAATTTCCCATCTGAATTAGCCTTCCAAACATCATTATCAATATATGTCAAGGTATATGCTCCATCTCATTGCCAATATATCCTACTCCTCATTCATTTAGAATTGGGAGTTTGATTTTGAAATAGTGGTTGTTGTAGGAGTAAGGTTGGTGTTCTTGGTTTACTTGGTTGCAGTACCATTGTCTTGAAGCATCTTCTTGGTATGATTGCTTCATCATCACTAGTATGTGAGAGTTAATCATCGCATTAGCAAGGTTGTGACATTTTCTAGATATGGAAAGTGATTGTTTGTGTTCTTGTGATTCTTCTTAGTTCGAGTCCTCTAGTGGCTCTGATACCACTTGGGTAGGCTCCAAAGTTTGGATCTGATTTAGCTTTTTAGCCAATAGCTAAACTTGAATAAATCCAAAACAACTTATAAGAGAAGGACAATGACTATGAATACTATGTGCTAATGCGGAATCTTAACACAAGTACTAAGAAGAACAATTGTAAAACTAACTTCGTATATTGCTATTGATTTCTATTAGGTTTGGATTACCAAACACTATGCCGTAGGGTTCCTTTTATACACCAAGGAAACCCTAAAAGGCTTTACAAAATGTGTGAAAGGATAATGCATATCCTTTCCTAAGATATCTCCTAAGATATCTCTAAGATAACTATTATAACTATTCTGTTACATAAACAGACTTAACTAGACAAGGCCAGTACTAACTATAGTACTGCCAGACTTAACTTAGTACTGGCAGACTTAACTATGTCTACCAGACTTAACTCTATAACTACCAGACTTAAGTCTGTTTACAATAATTCCTAACAAAAGTTAATACTGCTTGGTGACTTTTGACCCTTAAGTCAAATTTGGAAAGCTTAAATTAATCTTATAAGCCAGTTTCGAAAAGTCTTTAAAGTGTAAAATTCATTCCTAAGGTGTTTTGGTTTGAATCTATAGGTTTTAAGCTTTATAGTTTAGCTTAATTGTTTAGATTTTGATTAAGGGCATTTAGGAGTTGTTAGCATGCTTATTTTTTATTCACATTGCTGTAGAATTCAATGTATGTAAGTAGGTATTTGTAATTTGATTTTTGATTTAAAACTGTCAAGGTTTGTAAGAGTTAATTTCAAAGTTTAAAATGTCCATATTTCAAAAGCAAATTTAGATAAGTTAAAGTAGGTTGTAGATCTTGAAATTTCTTTTATGAGTAGTTTGTGGTATGAACTTTATCTGTTTTAGCTTATTTTGTCTTTTAAAAGTCCTTTTCATAGCTTAATATAGGCCTGCATTTTTGCTTTTGTCTTTATAAAAGTTGAAAAAACTCAGCATATACTGAGTGTAAGTTGCTTTTTTACTTAGCTTTTTCATGGCTTATCTGAATTTCAAAATGATTTGTGTTTGCTGATTATTGTAGCTTGTAGGATAAGCTTTTGAGTGTTATAAGGCATTAAGCCATAAGGATCCATTTTCTAGCTTAAGTGCCCTTGTGGGATGTTTAAGTAGTTTTTGGCCAAATTGCCTATTAGCTTATTTAAGCTTTTAAGCTGTTAGGATTGCCTAAAATTAGTTTAGATTTGCTTATTAAGTTAGGATTAAGATGCTTTTAGCTTATTTATCTTAGGTTAGAGCCTATTCAAGCTTTTTAGTACTTTTAGTTTAGAAATTTAAGTTTAAAAGCCTTTTGGTCATTATGTCATTTTAAGCTTAGTTTAGCTCATCTTATTTGCTTATTTTTGTTCCATTGTACTCATTAGGTATAGCTTATTGCCTGTTGTTAGCCTATTTGCTTTTTCATTAGCTTTTTAAGTCTAAAAAAATGCTTAATAGTTAGCCTCTTAAGTCTTAGTGTAAAATGTAACACCCCCAAATTGGGTCGCAGCGGAATAAGGGTCCGGGGCGTGTTACTTCTCAGATCAACAACACAAGATAATATAAGAACGACCAAAAAGTCATTTAAAACTGATACATTGGATTTAATAAAGTATGTGTTACAAAAGCCCGCAGCTTTACTTGTTATTATTACAAAGATTTCCAGCCCATAACAGATACACAAAATGTAATGCGACTAAATCATTAATGCATGACTTCATAATATAATCACCAATGTATCCTTCATACCTCGTGCTTAATGACCTGAAAAACATTGCATTTAAAAACGTCAATATAAAGTTGGTGAATTTCATAGGTTTATGTAAATGTATATGCAGGACCGCAAGACTTTCCCAGTGATAATGCAACAGATGCAGACATCACAAAATGTAATTACGTTTACCTAAGCTCATGACACCGAAGCTCGACATAATTGAATACAATATATAAATTAATGCCTACATGCCCGTGATGGATGTTCAGACCTGTAACATCCAGTATTCCGACATGATATACGTTCGTTTCCAGTGATAGCTAGTCACCCGAACGGGGAGGTCAATCCCAAATAGATCTATCTATAATCACTCGCGCTTCCAAACCAGGAATTAACAGTTCATGATTCATGGGCATAGTAGGTTATCGCTACTTAGGCAAACACGTAATCATGGTTTAAAATATAACACTTGCGTCAATTTGTTAATCATGCATTGTTTTCTCACCCAAAAACTTGTAATTTAATAATTGTAAAAACATAGGGTATGACTCCTCGAGTGAGTTAACTGATAACAATATATCCCAAGTAAAAGCGTCACGCGAAACGCTACGAATGCAACCTTGGTTAATATAGGTCGAATCAGTATGTCAAGTATGTTGTCTAACAACAAACTGTATATAATCCTATATAGTTATCATCGTCTATCTGTTCGGGCTATCATAATGAAGAGGTCATGACATGAAATACGAGGACGTTAGGACACTTTAAATCGTCAAATCAACAACTGTCAATACGCCATCCGAAGAAGCCTCCTTATGGAAATTCCCCCCTAGAAAAAATATAGCACTTCGATAACTTATCACATATATATCTATTAAATATATATATATATTTGATATGTAGATATAGCTTTTCACCTCTATTTGTTTAATGTGAAATTCGTAATTATAAAGTAAAAACGATTATAATTACGCATTTAGTAAAAATGACATAACTTTGTCGTTTTAAGCCCGTTTCTCGCGTTTCTTACGCCCACACTTTTGTATTAAGACGAGTGATCATAAAATCACATTCTTAGATTTTTGAGATTCTGTGATGAATAGTGTTTTACTGTTCATAATAGTTATAAAATCATTTTTATACTTTTAATTAACGTAAAACCCGTTTTAGCCGTATCTTATTCGTTATAGCTCTATTTTTAGTGATTCTTTCAAACACGTTCTCGTAATTGAAAGTTTTATCATATTATTGATGTTTATAAAGTATAAGTTTCTGTAATGAATAGTACTTTTTATAAAAATTGTTTTATAAAAGTATTAACTATCGTAAACTTGTAAATGGCGTATCTTCTTCGTTATTAATCGGTTTTTCGAGTTTTTTATGACCCTTCGATCCTTGTGACATGTATTATTTTATAAAATCATAAAATATATATCTAAATTTCGAATTACAAACAGCCCCTTAAGATATTTTTTTCCAAAATGTGTTTAAAACTTGTTTTTAGGACTTTTTAGCTTTACCACTTTGTTACAAACCCATTAGAACCCTTAATATCTTATGGCTTATATATATTAGGTCCATTAGGTCATGTTTTGTTCATGTGAGTCCAAGATAACAAGATTAACATGTTATTTTACCATTTTTACTTGTAACTCATTAAGTTGATTTTAGAGACAACACTAATTTGCATTAAACATGTTACTCTTAAGCATCCTGTTAAAACACTTTATACTTTCCTTCTAAACTAAATATTATCTCCATATGACATGTAAATAAGTGTACAAAAATTAATTCATATGTAAAAATCCATTTTACATATTCAAAAGTACCCTAAATGGTAATTTAGCTAAATATAACATATGAACGCATAAAATCTTAGTTATGGAAATGATTAAGCTTTATATATAAACCTTGTTTGAGAATAACAATCACACCCTTGTGATTAACAACCTTGGCTTGAAAATATAAGGTGAAAACCCTAATTTTCCCAAGTAAACCCTTTCTTCCTTTTCTTGATTCCTTCCTTGCAAATGGTTAACCAACTCTTGAAAACACCTTAGAATACCTTAGATATGATGTGTGTATGCTTGTATAATGATAGAAAATCAAGCTATGGATTTGATTTGGAGAGGGTTTTGAGCCGTGGCTATAAGAGAAGGAAATGGGAGAGTTTTTGTGATTTTACACTTTTGATATGAACTCTATGTGTTAGTTGCTAGCTTTTATAGTGAAAATATCTAAGTAACTTAACCATGGTTACTTGCTAACTCATGTGTAAGAGCCCATAGGGGGGGAGTGGGTTCTTACAAGGTGTAAGTGTTTGGTTCCCTAGATATTTGTAATATCTAGATATTTAGGGCAAGTGTCTTGCAAACAAGATAATGCTTGGCCTTATCTCCTAAAATTCGGCCACATACACATTTATATGATGATATTTTGATTATTTTGTGTATTGGGTATAATCGTGGGTATTTGTTTAAGCGTAGTTAGGTTTTGGTGCTTCCGGGAATGCCGAAACGCGTTTTATCGTGAAACATAAGCACTTAACGTAACCAATAAAAATAAAATAAACAAAGTTATTAATTATCCTTATAATAATCATATAACACTTGCTTGATGTAAACATTTAATCGTTTAATGCCCGTTTACATTGAATGATCATTTTTAGTTTACGCGATTTAACTTAACGTTTACGGTTTAAGAGCAAACGCGTAAAACCCTAAAAATAAATTGTGAATTACATAATGTCATACAATGTCCTAAAACACGAGGTGTTATACATTGTGTGACTTAGCAAGCATAAATTTTGATAAGTGTCCTAATGAGATTTATGGATAATTTCTTTTAGCTCTAGACTCAATAGTGCACTTTGGTTTTAGTGATTAGAGGCTAGAGCAGACTGCCACCTTTTCAATATCAACTAACTCGGAGTGAGAAAGTCAATAGAAATGCGTGTAATCTTCGTGAGGAATGAAACAAAAGTATTTTGAGAAACCTTGAGTGGCTAGGGAGGGTTGGGCATAGCGTCACTGGGTCCATGACTATCTTTAATGTTAGACAACAACTTAGTGTTTCTGACAGTTTATGTATTGACCCGGTTTCTGCCTAAGTATATTGTAACACCCCCAAATTGGGTCGCAGCGGAATAAGGGTCCGGGGCGTGTTACTTCATAGATCAACAACACAAGATAAATA
>BQNB010026997.1:0-58035 GCA_026074375.1 Tanacetum coccineum
TAGAAAATTAGAAATGACATGTTTTGAAACTATTTGAAAACTCTCGCTCGAACTTCATTTACACACCCGTGTCAATGTTAATCGACATTTTTAAGCACGTAAATGTTATCGATTCCAAGAGACATGCCGAGAGGATTCTTTTTAGAAAAATTATGTTTTTCAGATTTTGTATTACTTACATGTTGTCTTTAGCATTGCTATGTGATGGTGGAATAGTAATTCTAACTCTTGTCGTGATGTAGCTTTCTTGTCTGCTGGAGGAATAACTTTTGGAACCAGCTTTGAACTTGATGATTCATTGATGTGGTCGTGAATTTCGAGTTCTGAACGGTTATGATCAGAAGTCATTTGATGAAGAACGAGGACTGAACTGATGTGAACAGACGTCATTTTGAACATTGAGGAATGGGGCCTGAAGTTTTATTTTTAGCAGACGCCATTTGTCGTTGTGGTGCGAGGTCTGAACTGTTGTGGTCAGACATCATTTGACATTGATGACCGAGGCTTAAACTGCTGTTTTCAAACGTCATTTGATGTAGCTCATCTTTTGTGAAACCATTCTGGCACTGGTTTCTTAGATATCAACATTTTTAGCAACCACACTCTGAGATTTTCTTGCTTTGCATTGTATAGTGCATCTGCATTTAAGTCAATTCTTTGTTGCTTTTGACCATTGAATGATGTACCTGCACTTAAACCCAGAGTTTGTTTGCATGCATGAATATGAGGGGTATCTACATTTGAACCATGTGTGGGTTCACTTTCAACCTTGCACGTGCATGAGTTGAGTAACTCTCCTGTGGGAATCCACCTAAGACGAACATTACTAAATATTCTACCCGTTGATTTCCATTTAAGACTAGGTCTAGAAGGTGTCGTTTTTGTCCATTTGTATTCTGATGGACATTTCTTTTCCTTCTTTAACCTTTAAATCCGAAATGACCTTACTTTTCTCTTTGAGTTGACCTTCAAATTATGACTTAGTTAAAAGACTCTTTTTGACTTGAGAGAGAATATAGAAAAGTGAAATATTATAAATGAAATCCACTACTTTTCCTAGGTGGAAAAGTTACTTATATACCCCGACACATTAAGTGACGTTCGGGATATATGACTAGGACCCGGGCTCGGGTTTTGCTTGGGATTAAACCCGAAACATATACAATATTAGATTAACTATCGAGTCCGATTCCTGATACTTTCCTATTACAACGTTAACTAATTGATTGAGCGCAACCATTAGCAGTGTTTGGTAATCTAGCAGGATCAATCCATACTAGGTTTTCCATTCACATCTTTGTCTTTCTGAGGTGTGCACTTTTCTTAGCTTTCTCTAGTAGTAGATAGAAAAACCAAGTCATTTGAGCCTACAAATTTTTTAGGTGACTGCAATGACACATGCTTTGGTTATTCCTAGAGGGGCTAGGTGCAATCACATTGCGTTTCGAACAGCTTGTTTCTAATCTGAGGTCAAATTCTGTTAAGTGAGCTTGTTTAAACAAACCATCCGACACATATTTTTATAACCGCACTGTTTCGTTGAAAACTTCTCATTTCAGGAGAATTTGAAAAAGGAGTCGGTTATCCTAAAAATGATGGTTTTTGGAATCCGTTGAACATTTTGTTGTCGAAACACGATGGTTTTATCCAAACTGAGTTTTCCACAAACTTTCCTTTGCATTTCCCAATGAGTTTCTTTAACTCGCTTATTGCTATGTTTCTTAGTCTTGCATTTGAACTTTTCAAAATTCCTTATTTCAAATATTGTTCACGTTCTTTTCGAAATACATTAGATCCGTTCTTTGCAAAACTGAGTTTTTTTTTTCATCTGTTCTTTACATTGTTATAATGCAAGTTCAAGAGAAATCGAGTGGTTTTTCAAGTAGCAAAACTCTTTAAAAGCATATTATGAACTTCTTTTGTTTAACAAAGATTCAGTTTGTTTCGAAGCTTTTGTGCAAGACATTCACATCTTTGACTTCTGAAGAAACAAGCATTGTAATCACATAAGCATTAAATCAGACAGAGAATGCAAATATGAACATGTAACATCTTTAGACACACACTCTTCGAGAAGTAGATCATATATGTTTGAAAAATCAGCCTTTTCAGATTCAAGTTCGTCAATCTCTTTTTCAAGGGATTCAACGTACTCAAAGTCTTCATGCTTTTCGTTTTAGTTTCATGAACAAAACAATAACGTCATTTATAGTTTTGATTGAAAAGGCATCAATAAATGATCTTATCAAAACTTCCATATCAATGAGGGCAGTTGGGTTACGAAAAGAACTCCTAGTATGAATTAGACAAGCTTGTTCACAAATCAGTTTAAAATGATTAAAGTTGTTGTCAAATTTTCGTTGTAAGCTTGTCCTACTTTTACTAATGGGATTTTATGATATGGGTAGAAATGAAACGTGTTGTTAGCAATGTTTGGCTTGTCCAAACAAATGTTTTTTCTCCAGATTGTCATCCTAACTTCTTTTAGCGCGTTCCCAACGATCAGATAGTTTGGATGGTGGGTTAGAAAATTTCATAAATAGAAAAAAAAAAAAGAAAAAAAGACTGTTTTTTGATATGTGTAATCATATGGTTTTTCCTAGTCTTTTATTCAATTTATCTACTCTCTTTTTCAAGAGTCCACTTGTCATCCCTATTGGGGCAAAATCTGTTTGCAAGATCAGAAGTATCATATGGGATCTCATATAACATGGTTTTCACAGAGTTGAGCTATCTTGAAGAACTTAGGATTAGCAAAGGTTGATCTACCATTATATGTTGCGCATTTTGGTGCTAACATATGAATGGTCTGAATTGATTGATTACGTTTATAAAGAATTTCATTCAAAAACTTAATTTGTTTGTCCATTTCAATCATTTTGTCAATATCTCTTCCTTCCTTAACCTTTAAATCCGAAATGACCTTTGTGTTCTCTTTGAGATAACCTTCTAGTTGTGACCTTGTTAAAAGACTCTTTTTGACTAATTCATCGTGTTTCTGATTGAGAACTGAAATTTCATAGGCTTTAGTTTTCAAACCTTCTTTAATTTCAATGTCTTTTAAAGCTAATAGTCCTAGAGTTTTCTCAATTAACATTGTTTGAAGAATCTCAATAATCAATCGCCGGTAATTAAAAGGCTTTGTTACTTCTCAAACTCATTCTGTTTGTTCTGAAGTGCAATCAGACACCTATCCCGATAACAAATAGCCTCCCCCCAAGCCACAATTGTTTCATCAAGGTTAGTTTTGCACTTTCGAAATCTTGAGTCCAGATGCGTTTGCTTTCTTTATTGCTTTTAAATCGTTTTTTTCCTCGTAACTAGAGTTAAATTTGCAATTAAATTACAAGCCAGCACGCACATCAGCACATTCTGCAGCATGTTTTCTCAATATGTTTTCTTCATTGCAAACACATTCTTTCATCATTGTTTTGTACCCCCTGTTCCGATGGCGTATCAGTGAGAACTTGAATCTGCAAGTAATGACTTTCCTGAAATCATTGCCATGAAACCGTAATGGTGCTTCTAGTTCCTGCTTGATCAATAACTCCATCTGATACAATCCCGACTGCTTGTTTTCATCTCCTAAACTTGTACCGATGATGAACCTCATAACCATGCACTTTTGAATCTGCAACTGTCCTTTCACTCAACGTTTTCAACTATTGTCATACTTAGCTCTTGCTCAAGACATGCTCTTTCTATTATACAATGCTCAATGGGGTTCATTGTTCTGATGATTGTTTCCCTTGAATGTTTTGAAGCTGTCATTTTAGTGTATTCTCAGAAGTTTTCTCTACTTTCTCGATCTGATTGAAAAAGATCTTGAATAAATATCGAGAGGCTTTAACAAGTCAGAGTTAATGAACCTTTCAAACTGTGCTTTGATCACACTTAGAGCGGATTTGGAATCCATCTCGTGAAGTGTTTCTGCATTGAGTTGTGTTTCTAAGTTATTCATGTGTTGAGATAACTGAAACTTGAAGGTTCTGACACCAATCACTAAAGAGTTGTGCATAAGCTTTGTTGATAGAAATGACAACCTGAGAATGTCTGTCTTTCGAGAAGTTGAGTGTTTGATATTAAGTGCATTCCATTTGTAAAGGAGTCTTCTTTGAAAATCTCGCTTGCATCTGCAGTTTCTGTATCTCTGGTTCCTCTAAAACTGAACTCGAAGATGAAGTAACCTTTGTTCCCATTTTAACGTGAATTATGAATTGTGAAAGTTGTTGGATCTTTAAGTAGATGTGATGTGATTGAAATTATGGTTATATGCAATTCACGTTCACGGGATTTTACTCGTATATGATTCAAAACCGACAAAATGATTACCGTAGAATTTTTACAAGATCACAAGGATAACCGTAGAATGAATTGATCGTTTGTAGTTAATGGATTGGTTGTTTGTGGATGATTTTTGTGCAGTTTAAGTTACTCACGATGGTTTTTGGTTTGTTTGAATTCGCGCAGTTGGATTTATGACAAAAATTAATTTTATTACCCTAATAACCAAAATCTAAATATGGGTTGTAAAAATAAGCGTAAAAATGCTATAGAAAAAAACTTTTTATTTACTTAATCTTTTTTCACGAAAAAAGTGTCGCTAAACAAGGTGTCGCCCGAATTTTTTTTTACGTTATAACCAAAATTTGAATTTGATGTAAAATAATTAAAAGGCTATAAAAAAAATTACATATTATCCAACTTTTTCCCGTAAAAAAAAGTGTCGCAAAAAAGAGTGTCGTCTGGATACTTTTTTTTTAATCAAACCGCTGCTAGTGTAAGCAAACCGCCGTGTAATAGAATAATCAAACCGCTGCTTCTTTTGACAACTCGCTGCCCTAATAAAATACACAAACCGCTGTTTGGTAACTCGCCGTTTAGCAACTCGCTGTTTAGCAACTCGCCGTTTAGCAACTCGCTGTTTAGCAACTCGCCGTTTAGCAACTCGCTGTTTAGCAACTCGCCGTTTAGCAACTCGCCGTCTGCATTAAAATAAGCAAACCGCTGCTAAACCTATTGACAACTCGCCTTGTACCTGCTTAACTCGCCGCCTAAATGAGTAACTCGCCGTCTGATACTTTCCTTTAAAAAAAGGATTTTTGTCCCTATTCTGTCAAACCGCACGAAGAATGCAAGGGAGCAAAATTTGCAAATAATTCACCCCAGATGCACTATCTAGCACGAATTGAGTTATTAAACATGTAATACTTGTGAAGAATAAAATCATCAAGTTTAAGCACACCTTCACTCGTTATTACCTAGTAAATCATCCAATATTGATCAACCCCTCCACGAAGAACACTAAGCCTTAAAAGCTTATATTTCAACGTTTAATGCTTGTATTAAAACACAGAAATTTGTAACAATCTACCATTTGATGTGTAAACAAGTAAAGAGTAAGATTAACCAACAAATAAGCCAAAATCAAAAGTGAGCCGTGGGCTTTTTTTCTTCAAAATGGACCACGAATTTGAGCTTATTTAACCACATAAATCAGACACGAATCCACCCTTTGCTCTGATACCAATTGTAGGATCCCGTTTAACACTTCATAACACGAATCAATCACGGATCAAGAACTAGAAATGAGAAAGAGATGTGAGTTGTTCTAAAGAGAGAAAGAAGAGAGAGAAAGAGATGAGAGAATTTTGGAAAAGGAAAAGATTTATTATTTTAACAACTTACTCTTTTCTAAATAGAAAAGAGTTTATATACCCCGTCGCGTTAAATTCTCAACTTTCTCTTTTATGAAGTGGAATCTGACGTCAATATGTTTTGAAAGAGAATGTTGAACATTGTTGCAGCATAAGGCAATAGCGCTTTTGTTATCATAGTACATTAGAATTTTATTAAATCCAAGGCCATAGTCGGTAAGCTACGATCTCATCCAAAGGACTTGAGCACAACAGCCAGACAGGGCTATATATTCAGCTTCCGTAATGGATATCGCAGCGCTTTTCTGCCTTTTTGATGACCAGCTAACAAGTTTGTCTCCCAATAATTGCATACATCCAGGTGTACTTCATCTAGTATCTTGGCAACCCGCATAATCAGCATTTACGTAAGCTGTTAGAGCAATAGAAGAATCCTTTGGATACCAGATTCCCCTATTTATGGTTCCTCTTAGGTATTTAAAGATTCTTTTTATAGCATGTAAGTGCTTTTTGGTAGGCTTTACCTGATACTGGGCACACATACATACAGCAAATATAAGGTCTGGTCTACTGGCTTTGAGATACATAAGGGTGCCCACCATTCTACGATAGTGTGTAGGGTCAACGGCTTTCCCTTGTGTATCTTCATCCAGTTTGGATTTCTCCACCATGGGAGTATCCACGGGGTCACAAGATTCCATACCATATTTTTTCAAAGATTCTAGAGCATATTTAGACTGGTTTATGAAGATGCCTCTGGGACTTTATTAAATCTGTATTCCTAAAAAAAATGATATTTTGCCCATCATCGACATCTTAAACTTTGAACACATTATTTTATAAAATTGGTCATATAGTTCAGGTGTAGTAAACGCAAAGATTATATCATCAACATAGATTTGTATTAGGATAATATCTTTACCTTGTATTCTGATGAACAATGTGGGATTCACAGTTCCTTTAGAGAATTACTGAGAGAGTAGAAACTTCGACAATAGATCGTACCATGTGTGAGGAGCTTGTTTCAACCTATAGAGAGCCTTCTTAAGCTTGTACACATGATTCAGATTGCCTTGATCCACAAACCCGTCTGGTTGGCTGACATAAACTTCTTCGTGTAGAATGTCGTTCAAGAATGCCGTCTTAACATCCATTTGGTAGACGACCATATTCATGTGAGCAGCATATGCGAGGAAAATTCTAATAGCATCAAGTTTAGCCACTGGAGCAAAAAATTCCTCAAAATTAATTCTCTCTTCTTGACGGTAACCACGAGCAACTAAACGAGCCTTGTTCTTTAAAATTCCTTCTAATTCATCAAGTTTTACCTTGTAAATCTATTTTAAAGTAATAACCATCACTTTATCTGGACGAGGAACGAGTTCCAAACTTTAAGACGTTTAAATTCATTAAGCTCCTCTTGCATTGCTTCAATCCAACATGCTTGAGTTAATGCGTCTTTATAGTTCTTTGGTTCAACTGATGTGAGAAAAGCATCATAGTAACAAAATAAGGCTTGGTCATGAAGTTGGAGTCTTGTGGAAATAGGTCTTCCGAGTTCACCGATGATGTTGTCTAAAGGATGATCCTTGGTCTATTTGGTAATGTGTTCTGAGTTAGGAGCAGCAGTGTGCACAATGGTAGGAATAACATCCAAAGAAGAAGATGCTTCATAATCGTTTTCTGGAATTGGAGTACCAAAGAACAGATCGTTATTCATGTGTGCAACATCTAAGCCATGATTGTCTTCTTCAACATCGTTAGGAATGACAGGAGATTGAGTTTCGGGTGATGTTTGTGAGTTACTAGGTGATGGTGCATCTTGGTCAATAGTTGTTGAGGAAGGTGAACCTGTTGATGCAGCGGGTTCTAGAGCTACTACTTCAGCAATTGGAGCAATGACTTCAGGGGCTGGGCGATCAACACTTGACGAAGCGTTGAGTAATCCATCAAATAGTGGTTGAAACAAAATATCCCAATCAGTTCTTGAAGGTGGTACAAACGATGTTGAAGGAGAAGGGTTTGGCTTGAGTCCTGAACTGATTGTTGCAAGAGTCATTTCATTAAGTGCAGGTCCTGAACTACTGTGTTCAGAAGCCATTGCTGTCAGCTCATCAAAATCTACATGAATTGTCTCAATGATTCGTCTGGTATGTCGATTGTTAATTCAAAATGCGTTCTTTGTGGGTGCATAGCCAATGAAAATACCTATATCAACTTTTGGTTATAACTTACCCATGTTCTCACTATCATTTGTCGGATAGCAAAGTACACCAAATACATGGAAAAATGATAAGTCGGGAAGTTTGTCATGTAAAAGCTCATATGGTGTTTTGCCATGTCGAAGACGTATGATGGAACGATTTTGGGTGTAACATGCAGTAGCAACTGCTTATGCCTATAAGAATAACGGAGCTTTTGCATAAATCAACATTGTGTGGGCAGCTTCAATTAGTGTACGATTACGTCTTTCAACGACAACATTTTGCTATAAAAACAAATGTTTCATGAGAGATGACAACCTTCTCATAATATTAACGCAAAGTATGATTAACAAATTCAGTTCCATTATCTGTTCTAATTCGTTGGACATGTACTTTAAGCCGCACTTGGATCATATTGAGAAACTTGATTAGGAAATATAGAGCTTCATCTTTTCACCTTAAGCACTTTACCCATGTAAATCGAGAGTAATCATCAATAATGATGAGGATGTACTTATTTTTTGAACACTTGCGACACGCATTGGCCCACAAAATCCATGTGCAAGAGATAGATTTTTTCTTGGTTGGTGTCTTCAGATTTAGGTTTGTGGGGTTTCTTCTTGATTTTGCCAATTGCACACGTAAAACACAAATGGTCCTTTTTAAACTTTAGCTTAGGGAGACCTCGAACAAGATTGTGTCTAGCTAAATGGTTGATTGCATCAAAGTTTAGATGAGATAGACGTTGGTTCCATAGCCAGGACTTAGTCTTTGAGGCCTTTGACAAGAGACATATAGGAGAGGATGCCATCATATCACCAAGAGACAGAGTATACAGATTGTTGCCTTAAGATCCAGTCAATAGATCAACACCTTCTAGATTACGAATGAAGCAGGTGTGTTGATGAAAAGCAACTTCAAGGTTCGAATCACAAAATTGCCCAACGGAGAATAAGTTGTGTCCAAGTCCTTCTATGTAGTAAACCCTTAAGATCGTAACATTCCCAATCTGATAATCACCATATTCCAATATCTTTGCCACGTGATCATTTCCAAATTTGACTGTACCCAAAAATTTATTGACGAATTGGTGAGCTAAAAGCGATCTCTAGTCATATGCTTGGAGCAGCCGGAGTCCAAATACCATAGAAAAATTTGGACAACCTGCATTCATCAAGAGAGGAAGATGGAACATCAGAAACTATAGATCCTCAAGATTGACCGGGTTCCTTGGTGTTAGCAGATATAGACTTAATGATCTTAGATTTGCTAACGAGAACATTAGTTTTAGATTTCCTAGGTTTCCTTGAGTAAACCAATGTTACTACAGGCTTAGGCACGCATTTCCTACTATAGTGAAGGTCTGACCAGTAGGTCTCCAAGTGTATCTAATATTTGTGAACACTTTTCCTGTTGGTTTCCAAACTTTTCTCTTTGAACTTTTCTTAACAGACTTAGATTTAGAACGAGCATTTACATCATTGATAAAATCAAGTACACACAAATCATGATTATCAGAAAGCATGTAACCATTACACTTAACACATAGAAGTTCCGAATTCGCATTAAGCTTGTAATGCTGTACACTTACATTTCCTTTCGGTTCAACAAAACAATTCTTATTTTTCAAACTAGATTTAACTGTCCTAGGGTGGGCTTCTACTTTATTCTTCTAAGTACTACTTTATGTTTGTTGAATCTTATCTTTCTTTGTATTTCCTAAAGGCTGTGATCCGCTAGCACTAGTAGACGATTTTACTCCTGTAGAAGACAACATAGGTTTCTTAGAAACTAGGTTTGATGAAGAAGCTGATTTTATGTTTGTGTTTCCTGAGGATGTGATGGGCTCAATGAATCTAACTTTTTTGTCCTTGTTGTTTGGAGTCACAGCCACTAATTTGTCACATGAATTGTTAATGCTAGGGCAGGTTTGACAAATTATTATAAGCAACTCCTGAATTCGTTTGGTATACTTACAAGCAGAGTCTAAGGGATTATTAAGAGGATTTTGTGATTTTCCTTGTTAACCTAAATCCCTAAGAATCGTAGCCTTGTTCCTGAGTGTGCTTAAGCTTAATAAGAGTGATGTATGTCCTATTATTCAACATTTAGGGGCTATAGTTCCACATCAACTTTAAGCATTCTGGAGCAACAGGGTGTTTGGTAACAACATTATCAGCTAAATCCTTTCCTTTAAGTTTTCTTAATTCATTCTTGAGAGTTGTAATGACCAAATCCTTTTCTTGAAGACTTACATTTAAATCAGAGATTTCTACAGACTTTTGATTGACTTGACTAACTAAAGCATCACATTGTTCTTTTGATCAAGTACGTGTTGGTTTGATCAAGTCATAAAGTTGCTTATAGGTCTGTTTTAAATGTTCATTCTCAGCAATAAGCTTTGACACCCTATGTTACAATTCAATATTTATCGTTTCAATATCTTTTATGTCCTTTTTGATCTTATCCTCATTCATATTTCCATTTAGAGATTTAATTCTCCCTTTTAACTTTTTTTGACTGTGTCTTTCTCTTGCGACTGAGCTTTCAATTAATTTAATTCAAAATATTGATCAAAACTTAGAGCACTTTGATTTGAAACAGAATTTTCTTTTTGAAAAATTTTCTGATTAAGTTGAGTATCAACTTCTAAAGAGATGAAATGTTTTTCAAGAGTGGTAAAACTTCTGAACAATTTATCGTAAGTCTCTTTTTCAATGAAATCCTTTTTGTTGAGAAGCTCAGTCTCGAGTTTGTGACACTTTTCACATTCATGCACATTCACAGAAGCATTATCCATAGTCAAATTCATAATTATGTTCATTATATCTTTGTTGATGACTTGTTCTAAGAGTCGTTCGTTTTCATTTAAAACTTTATTCATTTTAATTTCAAACGTTTTTTACTCTAAACGATGTTGTTCCATAGCCTGTTCCATTTGATGAAAGACATTTTAGACTTTATAAAGTTCATCAATTAAATATTGATCGAATGTATTGAATAAGTCCTTCAGAGCTTTTACAAATGGAATTATTTCATCCCTAAAACAAGCTTTTGTATGTTAAAACCCCCACGAGCCCTCAGTGATGGCTGTGACGTGGTTCTTTCTTTGATAACTACGTCAAAACCAAGAAGATGGTGTTTAAGTTTCTTCAAACTCGTATTAACCATGCTGACTTTAGGAAGTTCTTTAGGAACCTCAACTTTGGTGGTCTACAAGAAGGAGTGGGATCTAAAGAATTCATAGAATTTTGAGACCAAAAGGCTTGTTCAGCAGATAATTCAGTTTGTGGAATAAATCGTGTTTCAAAATCTTGAGAAAGTTGGTTAAGAGCAGCATAATCGACTATTGTTTTAAAATTATTTTTGTACGACTCTCTTCAGCAAGTACAAGGGTCTCTTCGGAGTCAGGAATCACAATAGTACTGGTGTTCTTAATGACATTACCATCATAAAGCTTTGGTTCCAACTATTGAGCTTTCTTCAGATAGAAAGGATTTTGAAAACCTAGAGCTTGTTTAGTGGTATGATCATAGAAAAACTGAGGTTTCATCAACATGTGAACAGTTTTTGCTGATTGATCTCTTTTAAAAACATTATTATCCAGTTGTTTGATCTTCTTTTCAAAAGCAATCTCTCTATCAATGTTTCTAGATTCTTCTTTCTTAAAATCATTTTTGAGAAGAGTAACCGTTTGCATTAAAGATTTACATGATCTCAAAGAGTTTGTTTAAGACGATCAATCTCTACAACTGTTCACATGAATCTGAAACATTATCTTTACTCTTTAAATCAACATTTTGTCCTTCTTTCAAAATGTTAACTTGTTCTTTATATCTTTTAAGCTCAGCAGTTAAAGTATCATTGATATTTTTATTGTCTAGATTAATCTTGGTGCAATTAGTTACTTGAGTTTTTAGTTGTTCAATCACAAATAATATCAGTGCATCTTGTAGTGCAAATGAGTTAGAATTCTGAATAGCTGCCTGTTGTGATTCTATCACATACTGATAATAAGGAATGATATTGCTATCACTGGTTATTTCAGTCTCTAAATGGTTCAAAACATTCGACTGTTTAGAAGACGGCATCACCTGCATACCTTGATTAATCATATTGTTATCCACATTATCAGGATTGTGTACCTCAACGAGAGCATCTGAACCATAATGAGATAAATTCGCCATGAGAGCAACTTTGGCAGTGTTGAGTTCATTACAATCAGAGTCATATGCATCCAAATCATCAGCTTGATAAGCAGTGTCGTGAGTAATGATAGTCTGTGTGGCTTGACCTTATACAGTTCTTAGATCTGCCAAAAATGCTAGTTCCTCCTCATGTAGAATTTGAACATTTACTTAAGCTTGACCAGCAGCACTTTATCCTTAAACCACGAATCATCCCGTTTCCTTTTAGGTTTAGTGCACTGTTTAGACACGTGTCCTTCCCCTTTGCAGTTGTAACAAATAACAGTCCTCTATTTCCTAGAATTGCTTCCACTTGCTCCTGGAGTGTAGGTCTTACTTGTACCCGTAGCAAAAGAAATTTGCCTCCTTTGTACTGGATGTAAAGTCACTCTTCCATCATTAATGGTAGCTTGTTGTTTAGGGTTTGATGAATTCCTCAGCTGGTTGTTGGTAGTAGGATAGCGAGATGTGACAATAGCTAATAGGAATGACATCATATGGTTGATAACATCAATAGGATCGTCACCTTGCTTGAACACTAGAACAGTTAGACCTAAGTCTAGTTGGGGAAATTCAGGTTGTTATTGTTGTTGGTTAACTGTGGGAGCATACTTAATTTGAGGGATGGATGATGGTGAAGAATAAACGTTATGGTTAACTGATGATTAATAAGCATTGGATGGATAAGTGATTGAAAGAGGTGTTGATGATTGATTGTTTAAGTATTGTTGAGACTGATAAGGTGATCCATACCGTGAAGACTGATATCATGAAACTTGTGGTTGAAATTAAGAGTTTTGGTATGAGTTCTGATGAGTTTGATAAGGAGACTAGGTCATCTGATGGGTTGCAACCAAAGCAAGCGGATCTGAGTTGCGTTCATGCATTAAACAAACTTCATTTGCATGAAATTCATGTTGTCCTAAATAAGCATGAAGCTGATCAATATTAGTTGTGTGCAAGTCCCGAACTAGTTTGACATCGGTCACAAATTTGCTCCACTCTAGAAGAAGAGTATTCAAAAACTTGGTGTGCTCTTGAAATTGTTCCAGTTTCACATTATAGGTGTTCATTTCATTGAGTAGCAGTGAAAATCTCAAGTGGAAATTACGTAGTGTTTCCCCCTTCTTATAAGCAAACTTATCGAAATCATCATATAGTTTACACTCTCTTTCCTATTTCATCAATGAAGTTCCTTGCATGAGAAGTTGAATTCTTTCCCAAAGTTCCTTGGCGATTCGATGATTGCTAACAATTGCATAGACCTCTGGTGGTAATCCTTAGAGAATGATATTTTTTGCCTTGACATCACAATCAGCTTGAATTGCTTCTATAGTAGATAACTCAGAATATTTCTTTGGTCTAGTCACTCCATTCTCCTTAATCGTAGGCCAGATGAGTGGACCATTTTCAACGGATTCAAGGATCATTCGTCCATGTTGTCTATTCATCATGTATAGCTCCATTTTGCTTTTCCAAGAATTGTACATATCTTTTTCCAACATAGATGGAGGATTGTCAGCACCTGAAAGAATCGCCTTTGTCAGCAAGTGTCGTCATTGTGAAAGTTGTATGTTAAAAGATTACTTGTTTGATCGAACGGTGATTGAAAGTAATTATGTTGTTATGAGTTGTCTTTTGTGTGTTTTATGTCTTGAAACTACAGAGGATTTTACAATTCTTGACAAAACCAGGAAAGCAAGTGAATGTTTCACGGGATTTTACAAGTCATAAAAACAAACCGTATAATTTTGTTAACAAAATTATCAGTTTTAACTTTAGTTGCAAATTCGGTGTCCAAATGATATTGCGAATTAGGTTGCTAAAGAAAGAATTACGAATTCGGTTGCTACTAGAAAACTGCGAATTTGGTTGCTACAGAAAATTGCCAATTCGGTTAATACTGGAAATCTACCAATTCGGTTAACACTAGAAATCTGCCAATTCAGTTAACACATGGAAATCTGCTAATTCGGTTGAAACTAGAAAACAGCCAATTCGGATAACACTTGGAATTGCGAATTCGGTTGAAACTTCAAGCTGCTAATTCGGTTACAACAGAAAACCTGCTAGTTCGGTTGACAAAAGAAACTGCTAATTCGGTTATTGCCTATTCGATGACTGCGAATTCGGTTGCAACAAGGACGAAACTCAAACTTTTAAAAACACAAAAAGACACATTTTTGATTGTTTTTCCTAAATTTTCTTGTACAACTAGTATTACTAAGCCTATAGGTACCTTAAAAATGCAAACTTTATGGTTTTTAAGCCAAAAATTTTGAAATCAAGATTTTTACTTTATAAGACTTTTTCAAAAACTAAAGTTGTAAAAAATGAGTTTTTCTTGATTCAAAGCTTATACACCTATATCATAAAGATACTAGATCAAGTTTACCATTGTAAATGATCTTTTAGTGTATATGAGAGCTTCAAAAAATAAAAAAAATAAGAAAAAGCGTACGGTTTGAGAAGGAAAAAACGAATCAAAGAAAAACAAGCACAAAGACTAAGCAAATCACTCCATAGATCTTGATACCAATTGAAGAACAATCAAATAACATACATGAATAGAGAAAGAGAGGTGGTTTTAGAGAGAGAGTGTTTAGATGAACATTTAAGAGAGAGAAAGAAACATAAAAGGAAAAAACTTGTATTAAGTGTGTGAATAATGAACAACCAACACCCTTTCCATAGCATGGAAAGGGTATTTATACCTTTTATGGCCGGTTTGGGCCTTGGCTTGCATGGGCTTTCCATGGGCCTTGGGCTAACTAGCCTAGTAAGTTTTCAAAAATAAATAAACGAGCTAACTAACGATATTTATGGAAGTGACCGACACTTTTGTGTTCCTAACACAATTTTTAAAAACTAGCATGTATCTCCCTCGTGGGTTTATGAAAACATTTAAAGTATAAAGGCGAGGCTATGAACTCACCGTAAATAGAAGTATCGACCGAGAAAATCACAAAAGAAGAAGAACGCCCAACAACTCAACCGCGGCCTATAATAATAGTGGTTCGCATATTAGAATACTATAATTAGTAAGAAAATGCATAAATTGCATAAGTATATAAAATATAAGGCAAATGGTCTAAAAATGCATCGAAGTATCCCCGTTTTCCTTTTGTAGGCATTCATCTTTTAATTATTCTTTTGTATGCCTACACTTTGCTAATCTTTCTATTATAGCCATGATTAACAAAAAAGCTAACATGGCAAGATTTTAATACACTTTTCCAGTTTTGATTCTTTTCGCCAAATAATATGTAGCCCTTATACTTTATTTATTAACATTTTTTACCCTTTAACCATTTTCACTTCCCTAAGTCCAATACAAAAAACACTTTGTACTAAAATATGGTTTCCTAACTTGACTCCATCATCATCCACAGAATCTACAACTACCATCATCATCGTTCAACTCCCATCAGGATCTAGTGGAATATTTTTTTCTTTCTTCTTTTTATTTATTTATAAAAATTTCATATCGTTCATAATTGAGTGGTATTGATTGGAGATTTGAGTGTATTATGGTGAATAATATTGTGTTTCTATTTGATTTGATTTTCTGGAGGCTTTTCGATTAAAGATGATTATTTGGTTGCATAGTCTTGTTTTTTGGGTCGAAATGCAAATTTATGTACTTTTGATTAGTTTTGTTTTTTTTGGGTCGTTATGTTATGATTGGATTATGCACGCAAGGTGTTTAATGAAAGTTGTGTGAGAGATTTGTTGTCTTGGAATTCAATGATTAATGGGTATGTTAAGAGTGGGAAGACGTGTGAGGCGTTGAGCTTTTATGGAAAGATAGAGGAAGAAGGGGTTATGCCGGATGAGGTTACAAAGAGAAACGTTCTGGTAATTTCTGAAATCATAGATCTCTAATTGTTTTATGTTATACAATCAATGGGTTCCATGGGTTCAATGGGAAGAATGGACAGTAATATGGACAGTGTTATTACAAATCACGGATGGTGTCATCTTAATGTTGCCTCAGGCCTTAACCCATTCATCCTTGTTTATAATCCCATCTTTTCATGTGTTGCTACACATCTACCATAACATTTACAATTACAATTATTTACATCCATACTCTGATACATTACTGGTACAAAGACATATGTGATATCTTCCTAAAGAAAACCTTGTTTGAAGTATAATTTTCAATTTTTAGGGTCCTGGACCAAATGCTCGTGTGGTGTATATTGATGGAGCATTTAATCTTTTCCATGCTGGCCATGTTGAGGTAATAATACTTGCTATGCCTAGATCATTTTTGTTGAATATTAAACTTCACATCCAGCTTTCAAATGTCAAGTGAATTAAAAATGTAACGGTAATCATTCTTAAACAAAGCAGTAATATTTAAGTTTGTAATAAATATTTTGAGATTGAAATTATGTAGAAATGTTTTCTGTGCCACTGTATTTGTTTGGATCATCTTATATTTGATCTTTAATCAGTGAATCGCAGTAACACGTTTTAATATCCTGTTTCTATAATGGGTTAATAGCTACATCAACCTGACGTTCAGAATAAATATTAATTAGCCTTGGTTCACACATACTTTAGATTTTGAAGAGTGCTCGACAACATGGAGATTTTCTGCTTGTGGGCCTTCACACCGATCAAATTGTAAGGTAAGTATCATTCCACAAATCTTACACAATTTGTATGTTTCTTTTAGTTGATTAGTTAAGGGGGTGACTAGAAATAACAAGCTCACTTTTTGATGCAGTAACAACGAGGGATTCATATTCACTTATGCATTTGCATTAAACGCAGTCTTAGTGTTTTTGGCTTGTCCATCAATGTTGATGAAGTCAACATTGGGCTTCCTTTGGAGATCACAAAGAACATGTACATTAAAAAAAGAAAAGAAAAACTAATCTAATGAACATTTTTTTGATCTTTAATCTATTTCATCCCATGACTACTGCGACATTTGCTTAGACTAATCTTGTTTTATCATTTACAAATTATTGACATGAACACATTTACTACTTTTAATTATTTCATTGGTTGTGCACGAAACAGTTTGTGAGAGTAAGTCTTCTTTCAATGTAAGTTACAAACGCATCTTTGGCTCAAACATTTTCTTATTGCCAACATTTCCCTAATGTGCCCCTCCTTCTCATTGCTGCAGGGCCAACCAGATCCTTACTCCGTTCCCAAAAGCATGGTCATCTTCAAAATGCTAGAGAGCCTAAAAAATAACCACCACATCATTGGCTCAAAGAATAAAGGCCAATCATCAAAGAATAAAGGCTCAAAGAGTAAATAACCATAGCTAGGCTTCCTTAATTTTGCCACCCATGAGTGGTGGGGGAGTGTGGAGAGAGATAACCCTTATTAGATATTGTGAGGATTTAACCTTATCCGTTTCCAAATGTTTACCTAAATTCCACAAAAATATGAGTGCGCCGGTGATGTAGTAGACTTTAGCACTTGGCTTGGTATATCCATTCGAGATCACAGTGATGAGTATTATAGATTTAGAAGGAGTAACTTGTTTAAATTGGTAAATTTTTAGGATTACACCCAAAAAGCCTATACATGTTGTTTATTAACTAACTACACTGTTTAGTTAACCTCCAGTTTAAACCCTTTTCCACTCTCATCTTTAGAGTGAAGGTCCACTAGAAAAACCTGTAGAGCCAATCCTTTAGGAACAACACCAATTACTTGTTTCGTTACACCTTTACACCTTAACCTACCCTGTTAGATTAAGTTTAATTTACAGTTGCTAGTTGTTTTTGTGTAAAGTTTGTATTTCCCGAGTCTTGTGTCATTTTCTATCTTTGGTGCGGTTGGAAATTTGCACATTGCAAATGGGAATGTATACTAGTAGTCAAAGCTCATGTGATTTTACTACATTCACAATTAATGGTGAATCCGAAGAACGAAGAAATTACCTAAGGAATTATTCGGAATTATTATGATCGTGAAGATGGTGAAACTACACCGATATTTGAAGTTTAGTTAGTAAAAAAAAGTGAAAAATTGCAAAAAAAACGAGAGAGAAAGAAAGTTTGAAGATAATCGTTTCGTGAAAGAGCATTACCGAAGGAATTATACGAAGGATCGATTATTCGTTGATACGTCGACAAAAATCAACGATGTAGAGTATTGTACAAAGTGGAAGATATCGCCACTTACCTTGTAGAGTATGTAAAGTTTTGGGATGATTAGGGAGTTGACCGTTATGGGAACGCCAACTTAGGTTGTTGTTTTTGATCTATGATCAAGACGTTGTAAATAGTTGTGTCTTTGTCATAATAACGGTCGGGAAAATAAGTGTCTAGCAACTTGTACTTTAAGCCTTAATCTATTTGTTTCTTGATTTTTATTTAACAACAATTTACTTCCCTCTCACCTAATGATTAACCTCTGGTTTTACACGAATGAGGAGCCATACGAACATGCATGTCTATTCCAGCGTTCCGGCCATGTATGCATGTCTTGTACCTTGTTGGTTTATGACTTTTGGAGAAAGTTAAAAGGTTCCTACCATATATCATTCTTCATCCTAACCGTTGGTTAAATTTGAATGAGGATGTGATCAAACACTCATGTCTATCTGGCGTTCCGGGTGTGTATGTGTGCTTCAGCTGCCTTGTTAAATTCGAATGATCAAACCATACGCCTTTCCATACAAAAACCCATATTTACCTTTATAAACTTGTTACTCCTTGGATTTAGTGGTGAAGATGTGTATCCTTCCCAAGCTTATGATAGAATACTCGTCACGACCGAGCAATTGAGCGAATTAGTTACATGTTACCACATAGATTATTTGAGTGATTTAAGTGTTTTCATCTTCCTACTTCGTGAGGTGTTTGGTTGTGTACTTGTAATAGATAGAATAAATGCTTTAACAAAAAATATCCTTAGGGATACATTTTTTGTAAACTTCTTAAGGCTACTTGAGGACAAGTAGGTTTCAAGTGGGGGATATTTGATGACATCAAATAACGTCAATTTTATAGCATCATTTATCCTAAGATATTAACCCATTTTGTATAGTTATTGCAAAGAATTGTTACTTAATCGTTTATATTAGAGAATTGCAGTAATTATGGAGTAATTGGTGAATGTTTACAAAAGGCGCACATTCTAGGAGCTTAAATGAAGATATTTTGAAGATTACTATTCTGAAGACCAATACGCCGTATCCATCAAGGAAGATACGGCGTATACGTGCTTGCACTCACCAAAGACCACATAGGAATAAGCTCAATACGCCGTATCCAGAGAGACTCAATACGCCGTATTCAAAATATGGAATCAATATAATATTCTAGAAGATATCAAGCGTGGTCCCTACTCCAAGAAATCCCCAATACGCCGTATCCAACCGACTTCCAGACCTTATAAATTGAAAACTTAAAAATGAGTTTTCAGTGTGCTAAATCGTATTCTCGATACCAAAACCATAAAAGTCGATTTTTAGAGGAGAAAAAGAGCAGAAGAGGTCGAGCAACGTTATCAATTCCATATAATACATTGTGTAATTCCATATACTTTAGTAATCGTTCAGTTTTTGGTATCATTCGTTAACTCGGTTAGTTTACCTTGGCTAAATAATTTCTCTTGTATTTATTATGACGTTTAAAGGCTAATACCTTCGGGTATTAGCCATTATTATGAAGATCTGAATGTTTGGTATTTGTTTATCTTGATTTCTTGATTTATCGTTGTATGCTTGTTTATGTTTATCAATTTATACTTGTTTACACGCTTTTGTATGCGACCTATCATTCAACTGGATCTAGTGAAGTGGACCAAGTAGATCTAGATTCCCGAATAGCTCTCCATATAGTAATTTATACATCTAAAATTATAGTTACACAAATATTGTCCTTCTAAGTCTGTGTCTATGATACGCTTCCTTCAGGCCTTAACTGTTTTTTGGATTTGCCATAGGTTATTGATTGTATGATAGCAGGTGACCAGATAATTCAACAAAGTAATGTTTGATTCCATTAGATAGTGGACATGTTGATAATAGTGTATATAAATTGTTTCATTTAAGCGATAAGTGGGTAAAGTGACTATGAGCTAGGGTTTAACAAGATCATCGTTGCTTTAATCCCTAAGATAGATTATAATCAGCAAAGCCGTTAAGCAGTAAGTGGGTAAAGTCTCCATGAGCTAGGGTTTAGTAAAAGCACCATTATTAATCTCCTAAGATAGATTATAATCAACAAATGCTTGCTTTATGCGGATACGTCTAATTGTGACAGGATTAGCGTGTCTAGGTCTTAGGATGAAGTCCCGCCTAAGTCTAGGAATGATATGCCCCTTCGAGATAAGACAATCATTGCACTAAATAAATAAACCTGCGTTGTCTTCTTGTGTGTGTTTATTACTTTACTTGTCATCAAAACCTTAGGTTAGATACACAAAACCGTGCTAGTCTCTCAGGCTGAAACCCCCCTTTTTGCATTAGTTTTAGGTTTAACTTAGATAACTAAAATACTGATAGAATTAGGAATTAACGCTCTCTCTCTTAGTGATCGACACCCTACTTACCAACGAAACTATAATTGACCGGGTATACTGCCAGTTAAAGTGTTGTTTTTAGGTATAGTCGGCATAAAGTAAATATTAAAACTTGATACATAAATAACACCACGACACATCAAGTTTTTGGCCCCGCTGCCGGGGAGTGAAAATTAATCTTGATTTTTATTTTGATATTTTGGTTTTTAACATTAGATTAGATATAACCCTTAGGATTAGTGTAATTTAGATTAGTATATATTTTTGTATATTATGTATATTTTGTATATTTGTCATTAATTGTGTGCTTGTTTTGTATGTTTGTTTTCTGCATTGTATATTTTGCATATTGTGTTTGTGTGTTTTCTGCATTATTCAAAGTACGCTGTAAAAACATTTTCAAACCAATATGGCGTATTCAATTAATTGGATACGACGTATAAATTTTTTTCAAACCAATACATCGTATTTGACTCTATCATCAATACGGCGTATTAAGCTATTTGACAGTTTTCTTTCCTAGCGAATTTATTACAGGTTAAAATGGATGATCCTAACATTACTATGGAGGAGTATATCAGGCTAGAGGAAGAAAAATCTCGTAGGCGTGGTAAGGTGTATAACTGGGAAACTGCTACATATGGTAAGATCTGGGATAATGAAGACGTTCACGACCTCGGATCTGTTGAAAGTGAATTCTCAGCTATAGTCTTTAACGACACGTTAACATCTGAAGCAGCACTCTTGTGTGAGCCTACGGTAAATTCTCTTAATAACGATGAAATTGACTTTAGAATATCGTTTGACGAATCCGAATATGAAGATTGCACGGTAATTTTCAAAAAAAATTCATTTTCTTACAAAATAATTTATGTCAACAATTTAAAAACAAATTGGAAAATGATAATGATTAAGTTAATATGCCTTTGCTTCCATTACCCAGCCATTCTTTACAATGATGCTCAAACGTCTAAATTAGATTTTTTAACTGAACCCGCTTTAAGTCCTCAACATATCGATGAATTTAATTTAAAATATGAAACATCATTGTCCGAATGTGATGAAAAGGAACAAAACGTTTTATACTTTAATGATCTATTTCCTTTTAACGTAATTTATCCCGATGATTCAAAATCGGATAAGGACAATGATGATGATAAAATCGATATCAAACAGTCTTCGGGGGTTGATGTAATAAATACTGATGTTGGTGCCTATGCACATGGGTTAAATAAGCTTTTGGAAACAAGTCATGATCCATCTAATAAAATTTTCAAAACTAAAACTTTTATCAAGGAATTAAATTTTAATATCATTACTTGGAATCATCTTAACAAAGGGATGGCATTCATTTTCCTAATCAAGAATTTGTATGTGCCATTTGGCATCCAGTTCGACCCCAAATTGTTTTATAAGGATGGGATTAAATTGGGGCAAGTCTAACTTAAATACTTTTCTGTAAACAAAAAGTGCTTGCCGGGAGACAACCCAGAATGTATTTTCAATTTTTATTGAGTCTGTCTTCCCAGACTGTCTATACGGCGTATCCAAACCCCATGGATATGGCGTATTGATTATCTGGACATTATCCTGTCTTTATTTTCAGCACAGTCTATACGACGTATTCATTAAATGAATACAATGTATACATGTATCAATACAGCGTATCCTAGGGAATGGATACGGCGTATCGACTTCCTGTACAGTTTTAGGTATTTATTTCGAGTATAACCAAACGAATACACGGAGATAGAATTGCATTTGTTTACTGAGAATTTACACAGGACCTCGTGAAAGAAATATCAACAAATATTGGTGGGGAATTTACAAATTTGGAGATCTTGAAGTGTTGGAGTCTTGAAACCTCAAGACGGCTGTTCAACACACAATCTTGCTCATAAACGCAACTTGGAGAATCTACCGAGCAAATATCAGGGGAGTTTCTCATTCTAATTCTTTTTAAAATTCCCGTATTTAATGTTTTATATATACAACGAGGACGTTGTATAATTCAAGTGGGGGGATGGAATTAGAATGTTTACTTGTCCTATTTTTCATAATAAAAAGCTTAAATTATGCTCAAATTCAAAAAAAATTCAAGCATACTTTTGTGAAATTACTTGATACATAACCCGCACACAATAACCCTTGTTAGAATATTGTGAGGATTTAACCTTTCTGTTTCCAAATGTTTACCCAAATTCCACAAAATATGAGTGTGCCGGTGATGTTGTAGACTTTAGAACTTGGCTTGGTATATCACTCGAGACCGCAATAATAAGTACTATGGATTTAGATGGAGTAACTTGTTTAAATTGGTAAATTTTAGGATTACACCCAAATCGCCTTTACATGTTGCTTATTAACTAACTACACCGGTTAGTTAACCTCCCGTTTAAACCCTTTCCACTCTCATCTTTAGAGTGATGATCCATTAGAACAACCCGTAGAGCCAATCCTTTAGGATTTACACCAACTATTTGTTTCGTTACACCCTTACACCTTAACCTACCCTGTTAGATTAAGTTTAATTTACAGTTGCTAGTTGCTTAAAGTGTAAAGTTTGTATTTCCCGAAGTCTTGTGTCATTTTCTATCTTTGGTGCGGTTGGAAATTTGCGCATTGCAAATGGGAATGTATATTAGTAGTCAAAGCTCATGTGATTTTACTACCATCACAATTATTGGTGAATCCGAAGAACGAAGGAACTACCGAAGGAATTATCCAGAATTATTATGATCGTGAAGATGGTGAAACTACACCGAGATTTGAAGTTTAGTTAGCAAAAAAAAATCGAAAAAATGAGAAAAATACAAAAAGAGAAAGAAAGTTTGAAGATAATCGTTTCGCAAAGGAATTACCGAAGGAATTACACGAAGGATCGATTATTCGTTGATACGTCTAAAAAATCAACGATGTAGAGTATTGTACAAAGTGGAAGATATCGCCACTTGCCTTGTAGAGTATGTAAAGTTTTGGGAAGATTGGGAAGTTGACCGTTACGGGAACGCCAACTTAGGTTGTTGTTTTTGATCGATGATCAAGACGTTGTAAATAGTTGTGTCTTTATCATGGTAACGGTCGGGAAATAAGTGTCTAGCAACTTGTATCTTAAGTCTTAATCTATTTGTTTCTTGATTTTTATTTAACAACAATTTACTTCCCTCTCACCTGATGATTAGCCGCTGGTTTTACGCGAATGAGGACTTGTTCGAGCGTGCATGTCTATTCTGTCATTACGGCCATGTATGCATGTCTTAGCTGCCTCGTTGGTTTATGACTTTTGGTGAAAGTTAGAAGGTTCCTACCCTATATCATTCTTCATCCTAACCGTTGGTTAAATTCGAATAGGGATGTGATCGAACACGCATGTCTATCCCGGCGTTCCGGGTGTGTATGTGTGCTTCAGCTGCCTTGTTGGAGTGGTACTTCTGGTGAAAGATTATAGAATGATCAATCGTACACCTTTCCATACAAAAACCCATATTTACCTTTATAAACTTGTTACTCCTTAGCTTTAGCGATGGAGATATGTATCCTTACCAAGCTTATGATAAAATACTCGCCACGACCGAGCAATTAAGAAAATTAGTTACATGTTACCACATAAATTAGTTGAGTGATTTGAGTGTTTTCATCTTCTTATTTCGTGAGGTGTTTGGTTGTGTACTTGTAATAGATCAAATAAGTGCTTTAACGGAAAATATCCTTAGGGATACATTTTTATAAACTTCTAAAGGCTACTTGAGGACAAGTAGGATTCAAGTGGGGGGATATTTGATGACATCAAATAACGTCTATTTTATAGCATCATTTATCCCATGTTATTAACCCATTTTGTATAGTTATTGTAAAGAATTGTTACTTAATCGTTTATATTTGAGAATTGCAGTAATTATGAAGTAATTGGTGAAAGTTAGCAAAAGGCGCGCATTCTGGAGCTTAAATGAAGATATTTTGAAGATTACTATTCTGAAGACTAATACGCCGTATCCATCAAGGAAGATACGGCGTATCCGTGCCTGCACTCACCAAAGACCACTCAGGAATAAAGATCAATACGCCGTATCCAGAGGGCTCAATACGTCGTATTCAAGATATGAAATCAATATAATATTCTAGAAGATATCAAGCGTGGTCCCTACTCCAAGAAATCCCTAATACGTCGTATCCATCTCTTGGATACGCCGTATCCAACCGACTTCCAGACCCTATAAATACAAAACTCAAAAATGAGTTTTAAGTGTGCTAAATCATATTCTCGATACCTAAACCACAAAAGTTGATTTTTAGAGGAGAAAAAGAGCAGAAGAGGTCAAGCAACGTATTCAATTCCATAGAAGACAACGTGTAATTCCATATACTTTAGTAATCGTTCAGTTTTTGGTATCATTCGTTAACTCGGTTAGTTTACCTTGGCTAAATAATTACTCTTGTATTTATTATGACGTTTGAAGGCTAATACCTTCGGGTATTAGCCATTATTATGAAGATCTGAATGTTTGGTATTTGTTTATCTTGATTTCTTGATTTATCGTTGAGTGTTTGTTTATGTTTATCAATTTATACTTGTTTACGCGCTTTTGTATGCGACCTATCATTCAATTGGATCTAGCGAAGGGGACCAAGCGGATCTAGAGTCCGGGATAGCTCTCCATATAGTAATTTATACATCTAGAATCATAGTTACATAAATATTGTCCTTCTAAGTCTGTGTCTAGGATACGCTTCGGGCTTAACTAGTTAATTGGATATTGTCAATGGTTTATTGATCGTGTTGACTAGCAGGTGACCTAGATAATTCAACAAGTAACGTTCTGATTCCATTAGATAGTTGGACAAGTGGACTACTAGTGTATAAATTGCCATTAAGTGGTAAGTGGGTAAAGTCTCTATGAGCTAAGGTTTAACAAGATCACCATTGCTTTAATCCCTAAGATAGATTATAATCAGCAAATAAGGATGCTTTATGCGGATGCTTTAATTGTGACATAATTAATGTGTCTAGGTCTGTAACACCCCGCTCCGATTAAGAGACAAAGCATCACATTATGGTGTCAAATCAGAACATATATAAAAGCAAGTGGAAGACTTATTAATCAAAATACCAAGTCATAAAATAAAACGACTTCTAACAGTATTAAATTCCAACAAAGTCAAATGAAAGAAATATTCAAAAGGAAAGGTCTTAAAACAAAAATCCCAAATCAAAAAGGGTTCTTCTAAAGGTGGGTCCTCTAAAAGCTCCTACTCTCAACACTCATATCCCAGCTTCCCGCTTAGCACCCGCCGCAGGAAAAGAAAACGCGGTTGAGCTAATGCTTAGTGAACATATATAATAATAATAACGGAAATAAAACGAAGGTTTGAACGAAACGGATCTCGAGAATCTGCTAAACAAATGTCATACGAAATAATAAGCGATGGTCAAGAATTAAGGATAACAAAAGAATGCCCACGAGCTCGAAACAAAAGTCTAAAGCATGCCACACGCTTTGACTACATAATCCAACACACATCGTATCATATCATATCATATAAAATTGTACATGGGAGCTTCAGACGCCAGATGTACCCCTACAAAATGTGAAATAGTGGTGTAGTGATATGGGGTGTATTGCACACATACAACCATTTACCTAAATTGAACGAAACAAAGTACCTAGGATGCATCCATACGCTCCCTGCAAAACAAAGTTATATCCATATACATAAGCACTATGGCGAATGTACAAACATATATAATCAAATCATAATAAGTGCACATACAAAAGGGAACGCTGTGGACTAATCACACCGCCACAGATAGTGTCATGCCATTGGTGCATCAATGACATGGTCATGGTACCTCCATGACTAGATACAAATAGCTTGGGCAAGATTAAAGCAAAGATATAAGTGAACAAGTTTTGAATAATCCAAATATGGAAACGAATCTAGAAGCATATTCCAAACAAGAACTAACAGATTCATACAAACGAATATCGAATCAAACGGATTGTCAACATCAAACGAGTCATGATTACGGATAGCAAGTCAAAGGAATATCAAACAAATATCAAATAGATCAAGTAGCCAAACAAATGAGAATGAAGTGTCCTTACTAAAAGGACGGAATATATGTACCTTAACGAATAAGCAATCGGAGAGAAATAAACACCAAAGCAAGAGATCACAACACCTTCATCGAATATACAAGAATCCATGATTACATATTATTATATATCTTATTTCATAAGTTTATTACTTAATTTTATCATTTAAAATGCTTAAGGTAACTAAATTAGAGTTTTCCAAGTTTCAAAAATCTGCCAATATTTTAAGCAAGTTTCCCAATGTTAAAGACCCATTAAGCGACCACCAAAAATTCTACAAAAAAATCACAAAGGTTCCCACATGTGTCTAGTACACCCATGATCATTGGTTTAATTTATTTCCATGTTTAAGTATCCCTTTGATCCTTGTTACCCAAAACTGACCCGAATCTTGACCTGGCAGAACCTTTGAAAAGTTGACGCGTAAAAACCTCACTTAGACAACTCAGAAAATTCTTAAAAAGTCTTGGATGTAGCACATATCATTAAGATTTACCAGTTCAAATTTTTTTTTTTTTTTTTTTTTTTTTTCATTTTTTTTTTTTTTTTTTTTTTTTTTTTTTTTTTTTTTAGAGGCTAACTCCTTACGGTTTACACTAAAAACAAATACTACTCGACTGAAATGTTTCGACACAGAAATTCCAGATATTCCGACACTTAATCTTATAAAATCTAAAAATCGAACCTTGCCCGACCTTCCAATTGACATGGAAGCCCAAGATTTTCCAGAAAACTATAATCTTTTGATTTAAACTTAGCTCAAGAATCATGTCAGAACTCGTTTTTATCACCAAGTTATACCCCGATCAACACGACACAAAATTCTGGAGAGAAACATAAAGACATATAAACCCTAATTCTTACTAATCCTCTTCATAAAAATATGTCCTAAGGTTTCTAATCTTGTTAGTTTCATTAAACATCATTAATGATTATCTAGGGTTTCATAACATGGATTCAACAATATTTATTATCAGTTCAATCATAAAGAATTTTACAAGATTATTACACATGTTTTCCTTTTACAATTCTATGATTTTATGCAAAACTTATGTGTAATCATGGTGACACAAAGAATGAATTCAAAAGAACATGGAATACCTTAGAGAATCAAGAATGGAGAGGATCACAAGAACAAGAACACCAAAGAATTAAAGCCAAGAATCACACCAAAAACACCAAGGCTTGAATAACTCTACCCGAATCACCAATTTCTACACCACCTTCTTCTTCTTGCAAATTCTATAGATGAATACAAGTTTTAGAGTAAAATTTTTAAGAGAGAATGGTGAGGGAGAGGGGATTAGAGCCCCGGCCTTATAAGAGAGGAAGGGGAAAAAAAATTTCTTATTCTTTTAGAAGATTTCAAAAGATTTGCTCTAATCCTTTTACACTTAATACTTAAAATAGGTCGTGTAAAAAAAATAAAGATATCATATTACTAACAAGGAGGGGCCGGCCATATCTTCTTAAAAAAAAAAAAATATATATTTTTTTTTATTAAATACCTTATGTTATCTCTACTACATATAAAGGAAATTTGTAAAATGTTGAAAAACCTATATTTTAGGAAATGTTGAAAGTTGAAACTATCTCTGGTAATGTTGAAAGCTTTGCACCATACACCAACCGAATCACATCTCTACATATATGTTTGAAATGTTGAAAAAGTTGAATTGTTGAAAAGTTGAATCTATGTTAGGCAATATTGAAAAGTTAAATCGATATGCTGTCAAAACCGAATAACTCATAACTCATTAGTGAATGTATATATGCTAAGTTTTGAATGTTGAAAACTTAATCTTGAATTTTCAACATTTGTCTGAATGTTGAAACTTGAAAGTAATTTCGGAAATGTTGAATCTAATCTCGGAAATGTTAATCTTGAAACCTTGAAACTTGAAAACCTATTTTGGGAAACTTAATTTTGTTTTTGGAATGTTTGAGGATTGAAACTATTCTGGATGATTGAACACATATCTAAGGAATGTATTTAAGGGACGGGCTGGCAATGGTGCAATGACAATCAATACATGACTGGCAAAGGTGCAATTTAAAGTTATGCATCGATAGTGAATCAGTCCAATATATTGCTGGAAACCCCATACATACAACGCACAATAAGAAACATTTTTTCTATCCTAAAAAACCTAATACACAAACTGCTGCCACCATGATCTTATCGCCACCGTCATCTGCCGAATTCGCCACCATCTCTTGTTGGTTTAGGTGGTTTCAGGTAGTTTTGGATTGTGTTATTGGTTGTTGGTCTGGGTGGCGTTTGTAGTTGATGGTTTCGGCTGCCTATCACCATCTTGCGGTTACTCTATCATCGTATCGCGGAGGTTTTTGGGTATACATCGTTCGATATGCGTGCAGAAAAATGTTTATAAGGTTTGTTCTTTTTTTGGCCTATTTTTGAATCTTTTGAAATTTGTTAAAATCCAATTAAATTGAAAAGGGATACCTGTTTGCAAAAATATAATTTCTTCATGAAGAATCAAGACATGCGGTTGTATGAAATGCACTATTTCTTCCCGAAGAACCAAGACATGTGGTTGTAACAAAATATGTGAAAGTTAAATAGGATTACTGCCTTAGAAAGATCATTCTTCGAGTAACAACAGAGAAGTTCTATGATATTGAAGTAAAGGACTCTCATTAATCCGACCTTAAACCCTTTCTTAACGTTCGATTTTGTTTCTTTTCTTTAAATTTATGCCGACGCACACACAACATTGATCTGGATACAAGGCTACTGTCAATTTTTACTTCGTTCTTTTTTTTCTTTGTTGGTCCTAATATTCTGTTGTATCACAACTATATTGGTATCGATCGGCTTGGGGGGCTGTTACTCTCGGCTTATGTAGCCGACTTATGATTAACTGATTATTTACATTTGGGCTTATTTTTTTGGAAGCTCACTTTTTTGCATATTTCGAGACTTTTTGGCTAAGCTAAGTTTCAATTATACATTGGTAAGTCAATGTTGTTAAACAATATGGTTCCATTCAAGGCACTATGTTTAAATCAATTTTGTTAGTATGCTAGTAAAGTGTATTTATGTTACGTTTTCATTATCTATAAAGGATATATAAAAAGGGTGTTGTAGAACATACCATAATCAATTTTTTATGCTGGAAGGTACTTTATATCTGAATTCAAGTAAGCCAGATTGATGTGTACTTTACCTTCCACCAAAAGGGTGTTGCTTAACTTTAGCTCCCAATTTCACATTGTTTTGCGCTTCATATGTCACCTTGCAAATGACAAAGCAACACCTTTTAGTTCCCAAATGCACATTGTTTATTGTGTTTCGATAGGTGTAACCCTTTGGCAAATGACCAAAAGGCATTCTCATCTTTATAGTTTGGTAGTAAAATTGCAATTGATATAAGGTTTATTGGTAACGCAAACTGAAGCACCAGCTTGGTTATTATATAACAAGTAGAGGGAGTTTTTATTACGTTATTGGACCGACTTTCGCGTGTAGCATCAGCCAACGCTTTTTTTTCGTATAGGGCAAGTGTTTGTTGAGTTTGCAAAGCGTGATAAAACATGGAGTTTTGTATGTAGTTTCAGCACAACCCTTTGACACTCACCCTACCTATTCTTCCGCCTTAAACAAGACTATTCAGCATCGAATACAATTATGGTTTTTACTCTTTTTAAATTTCAGGAAAGGGGGGGGGTATAATTAAAATATAAGAATACATCATGTATTTTTGTCTCACTAGACTTATCATAAGTTGGCAATTTAAAGATGAAAGCGCTTTGCATGCTTTTGGTAAGAGGCATATCACATTTTTGTGTGCAGAGTTTGTGATAAATAAAAGTACTGATAAACTCATGTCTTAATTTTTTTACAGGCAAGCAAACGGCACATTCTTTTGCACTATTTGAGGTTGTAACAGTTGCAATATTGCGCTTTCAATATGATGCTTTGCTGATGTTGATGGTTGACTGGGATTGACACTTTCAAATAGAGAATACAGTAGTTAGTGTAGTTAGATCTCTCACGAGCTGTTAATGCATTTGTAATCGGAGCTACGGGTGGCGGTTATACAATGGTATTGTGTCTAATTTAGTACGACTATATGGGTAATTGGTATCAAAACCACCTTAAATTTAAGTATTGTTTTTTATATTGCTAGCATAAAATGATGCAGACGTGCAGGAGAGCAGGTGTAAACCAGATGAAGGAAAGGCCGGATCTCACGCGACATTGACTCGAGATGGGCAGACGTCGGGGGGGTGGGTTGTGGGGTGGGGGACACCGGGGGGGGGTGTATCAACTCTCTCTAGTCACAAACTGGTTAGATGTTTGGTTCTCATGACTCAGTTATTATAAGTTTATATAGTTTTCTTAGTCAGCTTATTCCAAAAGGTCAATATACCAAAGTCTAACACATGCATCGTACCCGTATATTATTACCTTTTTTAATTCCTTCATTTTATAGGAGTGGTGCAGCTATACATTAGAGTATAGGTTCGGGGGCCTGAGATCAAGTATGTCACATTGTGTGGCGCTTTTTTTGGTACAACGCATGGCTAACGTGTCTTAATAAATATTAGTAAGTATATTTTAGGCTCTGATTTGTCAGTAACATTTATTTATTTTCATAATATTGTTTACTGCTTAGGGGTGTTTGTTTGATCATATTTGTGGGCTTATGATCTAAACGTGAAGTTTGGATGTACGTTGCTAACCGATGCATTGAATCGGTGTACATGTGCAGTTAGCAACTGATGATTGGTACTTAACCTTCACCATAATTCAAGAAGCCGCCTCGAAGATTTATTGTCCGAATTGGGATATATACCAACTAAATTTCATCCCTCATAAACAATGTGCGATCGCTGAATTATGTTGGGTAATTATATCGAGCTTCACTTCATGGATGCCAACAATTTACCAGACCCAAATAGTTGATATCAGTATCATCAACTAAATTAGTAGTTATTAATGCTCATGTTTTAATCCAGCTCATATTTGTGAATGGTTTAACATTTGTTCTCTAATGTTATGCTTTAGGAAGTTATAGGATGCGCTCGATAAAGCTAACTTGGCAGAGGTTTGAATCTTTTTGCAATCGTCGTTACAATTGGTCCTGGGCTTAGCCTGTGTGTGCGAGGTACATTTGATTTTTCGTAGCTGATGTTGTTATATGAGCACTTATGTATTGTAAGTTAGAATTGTATGTGTAATTGATCTACGTCTCATGTTCTGGTTACAGATAGATTTGAGGTGGAACAATTGGAAAAAGACTTAATTTGCGTGTTCTTTTAAGTGGTTTGAAGATAATGACCCATACTTTTCCAAAATTATTCATCCAGCAAATCTTTAAGGTATTTTTATGTTAATACATTACTATTTGCATGATAATGGTAATACAATGACTATTTGCTAATACATGACTAATTAGTTTGATGATACTGCTATCAATTATTTGGTCTGTAAAATTGTTGGCATCCATGACGTGAAGCATGATATAATTACCCAACATAATTCAGCGATCGCACATTGTTTATGAGGGATGAAATTTAGTTGGTATATTTCCCAATTCGGCCATTAAATCTTCGAGGCGCTTACTTGAATTATGGTGGAAGGTAAGTACACACATCAGTTAGCAACTGCACAATGTACACCGATCAAAACGCATCAGTTAGCAGCGTACATCCAAAATCACGTTAGTTCATAAGCCCACAAATAAGATCAAACAAACACCCCCTAAGCAGTAAATCAATATTATGAAAATAAATAAATAGTTACCTGACAAATCAGAGCCTAAAATATACTTCCAATATTTAATAAGACACGTTAGCCATGCGTTGTACCAAAAAAGTGCACCACAATGGTGACATACTTGATCTCAGGCCCCCGACACATATAGTCTAAAAGTATAGCTGCACAATCCTAAAAAATTGAAGGAATTAAAAAAAGGTAATAATAGTGCGGCGTACGATTCCAGTAGACTTGGATTGTTGAGCTTACATTGACGACTGTAGTGTCTGTCGACGTTGTCCCTGCAAGAGTTAATAGTCGGTGCACTCGGCCTTTCATTGGTACCTGCTCCAGCAGTTGCATCATTTTAAATGCTAGCCATAAAAAACAATACTTAATTAAAGGTGGTCTGTTACCAATTACCATATAGTCGGAATAAATTAGACACAAACCATTGTACTAACCGCACCCGGTAGCTCCCGATAGAATGCATAACAGCTCGCTGAGAGATCCTAATACACTAACTACCTGTACTACTCTATTTGAAAGTGTCAACCAGTCAACCATCAACATCAGCAAAGCATCATATTGAAAACGCAATATTGCAACTGTTACAACCGCAAATAGTGCAAAAGGTATGTTTATGTTAATACATGACTATTTGCTAATACTTGTATCCATGATAATGGTAATGTTTGCCTATACACGACTATTTGCCAAATGTTAATCTTATACTAAACAGTTTCAATAATGATAAGATGTTAGAGTACAAAAATTCTGTGTGGGTAGAAACATTTAAACGGGTAATTTTTATATGGGTCGAAGGATAATGAGCTAGGTTGACTTAAAACATCTCTCCAATTTTATAGTAATAACAAATGGTGTGTTGTAAAATAGTATGACCAGCTTCTGACCCGTTTCCGTATGACTAAATTTATTGATCCGGCTCATTTGACCCGTTATATGTAACTTTGTCAAAATTTCCACTTTCAGAAATGGCAATAGCCAACTATTTGTTTCTTATTGATACACTCTATTTCATAGAAATTTCAGAATGATACGAGTATGCAAGTAAAAGCTCATCAAAAAGGTTAAGGAAAGCAAAAGAGGCAAAAAAATGTGAAGACTTCTGGATTCATAGCTGGTGTAGTAATTCCATAGGTGAAATCTTGATCTGGACTCTTTTTAAAAATACAAAACATATCGGTCACTTTACGGGTGTAAACATATTTAGTACATTATATCTTTACAACTCTGTGCGGCCCATTGTGCCCTGAATGTAAACTTACCCGTTTTCACAAGAGTCAGGTGGTGGAAAGTTTGGCGAAACGGACCTAATCAATGTTGTAAGCGTTATGATAACGTGTTAGAAATGAACGTATCATTATGTATTTCTTCTTTTATGTAACTTATTGGTAAACATTTTTCTATAAATTGGTTGGGCCAAATAACAATTATCGCCCAATGTTTTCAGACCAACCCTACCCGGCCAATTCACCCGCTTTTGAACTACCCATTTTTTTTTAAATTGACCGTTCAAGACCTAAACATCCTTAGGGACACAACATAAATAGGATTAGACAAAACCAAATAAATAATAGAGTCAAGTACATTTGGTCCTATGTGTTTGTGGTTGTGCAAAATTTTAACTTTTGCATCCAAAATTCAAAAAAGGTTTGGTTTTGGTCCAAAAACATAGTTTCGGTCCACTTTTAGTCCAATCTCGTGAATTTGGACTAAAAATTTTGGACTAAAAGTGGACTAAAACTATGTCTTTTGGACCAAAAGTGTAACGAAACTGTGTATTTTGGACCAAAACAAACCTTTTTTTAATTTTGGACCAAAAGTGAGAAAACGCACCAAACCACCAGGACCAAAAATATACTTAACTCTAAATAATATTATACAAATTCGGTAACATACAGTGTATTACATGCCATGTTTTATAATACGAAGGCCATCAAAATACATATCTTGTGGTATCATTGAGACAAAATACTATTATTATAATAAGTTATTTTATATATCGTGTCAAATTTTTTATTGCATATCGTTTTTATATTTTGACCCAAACAATTCTAATGCGAATGTTACACGAAAAACTTACCACAATATTGCTTATCGTTAATTATCGGCCGCTAGGGATTTTCCACCGCTATGTGCTGTCTAATGCTTGGCAAAGTTGAAAGTTTAATGCTTGCATGTCGGCTGTGCATAGAGGAGTTACTTTAAGGTTTTTATATACAAGATTACTATATCCAAAGATCATATTTCACCTTATATTTTGTTATGAGTTCTAATGATCTAAACTAATTATACTCTAATATACATATACCTTTGAATGATTAAATGGGGTTATCAGTTTTTGATCTTTTTATTCTAATGATCTTTTGAATTTTGTCCAGCCTTAAGTTAAAACTTTAAACATTACTTGTTTGACACTCAAAAGTCAAATAATGATTCTACATTTGACTAGACGAATACCCGCGCATAGCGGCGGAAATTCCTAGCGGCAAATAGTTGTAGTGATAAAAAAAAGTTTATGGATTATAAACGAAAAATAATAAAAGTTTGATGGTTTGGAGATTAAAAATAATGTTTTGAAACCTCGTTCGACCCAGTCGGTTTAACCGGTTCTGGTCGAAAAATAGGTCAAATTGAAACCTTTTTTATATTTTCGAAATCCGATTAGACTTGCTGGGTTTGAAGTGACCCGGGTCAATTCGGTTTTCGATATATATATATAAATTTTATTTTTGTTGAAGACCGGGTTGACCCGGCTGAATCAATAACCCGGTGACGCGACCAGGTCGATTAGAGACCGGGTTGACCTGGTGGTCGAACCGGTAACCCGGTGACTCGACTGTGTCGATTAGAGACCGTGTTGAATTAAGTATGATTTTCGTAATGTGTTTTTGACGAACGTACGATCTCCGTAATGTCTACAATGAATTAAGTATTTATACACTTTTGTCATGTAGTTAGTCGTAATAATAAAATCTTTAATAGTAAACAATAAGGCCCCGCAGTAATGTCGCGAGTGCAACTTCTCTCGCATATTAGTATAGATGCAAAAATGACGTACATGATGTCGTATAGGTGTTGATTTATTTTGGGCTGACCTTCATTATTTGGAAACACTATTTTGGGCTGCCATTTATTTTGGGCTGACTTTTACCCTTTTAGTAGCTATCTATTTAGATATTAGTTGAAGTTTACAATCACATAATACATGAACACTTATTTGCTCACATGGTATTCATAATTGTTGGAAACACTATTGCATATAAATTACCATATAATTATTAGGTTTCCATAAGTTTTTCTTTGTAAGAAAGCCATTATATTTTAATATGAGAATAACTAATAAACATGACACAAATAGAAATAATAACATGAATCGACTTACTAAATATGTATGTTTGGACATTTATTTTGACCCAAACCAATAACTCTTTTTTTTAATCGGCCCGCAATTGCATATCGTTAATTATCACAATATTGCATATCGTGATTTATTTGGACCCAAACAATCCTATTGTGAACGTTACATGAAAAACATACCACAAAATTGCATATCATTAATTATCGGCCGCTAGGGATTTTCCGTGCGTGCACGGGTATTCGCCTAGTGTATTTATAATACACTAATAATTATAACCTAAGGTTTTAATGTTACAGACTTATTATTCAAACTTAGGTTATATTCAAAATGGTGAAATAAAACTGTAAACTAAATTTTTGGGTTTTACAACTCTTCCCGTCTAAAAAGAAAATTTCGTCCTTGAAATTGAAATCGAAATTGAAATAGGTAGATGAATTCAGGGTTATCCATATCACCAAAGATGGCACGATTGGTATGACAAACGATAGTGGCGCGATGTTCAGTCAACCAATCCATGACCAGAATTTAATATCAAAATCATTCATATCCAGAGAAAACAGATTAGCAGAACGAATCTTATCATCAAATCAAAGCGGACAGTTCTGATATTCGTGGTCAATGATCACCAGACTTTACCATAGTGCCTAAGATTCGATAAGGTATAATTAGGTAGCAGTAAGGGAGATGCTATTTGTGTTTAGCAAATGAAACCGAAACCACAGAATGTGTTGCACCCGTATCAAATAAGACAAAAACAATACGATCATTCAAGAAGAGAGTTCCTGAAACGGTACCTAAAGAGTTAGCTGTCTGACCCTTGGTCAAATAAAAAACTCGCCCCTTATTAGCAGGTTGATTGTCGTTCCCATTTCCCCTACCACCGTTTCCACCATTCTTAGGGCAATCCCTGGCCATATGCTCAGTCAAACCAAAAGTGAAACAAGCTCTAGTAACCCTATGATATGCCTTGCTCGGATGAAGTTTCCCACATGTGTCACATGGAGGAGGGGAGGCATAGTCCGGGTATCTTTTCTGACTTGAAGACCCAGAAGAACGGTTGTACTACTGACCTCGGTTCTGCCATGACTTCTGATTATTGTTGCCACCCTGCCTATCATAACTGCGACCGTCATAACCCCTCTGATTGCTATCCTGAGTTGTCGGTCGAATACGGTCCCCATCACGGTGTCTCTTGTTATTCTGACTTGACCTCTCACGAAGAATCTCCATGTTCCTAGCATTGGCCACTTGAGCCACATCAGTAAATTTTGTGTTCACTATCTCATCTAGAATCCAATCACAAAGTACCCACTTGAAATGCTTGGCCTGTTCCTCCAGAGGACCTGCCTTCTTACCCACGAAACCTGCCAACCTGAGAAACCTCCTCATAAGCTCACCACCGGTTTCTCTATCTCTTTGACGAATCATGTAGTACTACCTCTCATACTTTTGTTGCCCAGACCTGTGAAAGTACTGCAAAAAGAAGATGTCACGGAAATCCTTACATGATAAGGTAGCCACATACGTCTCACCTCCTTTGGCTTGTTTAAAATCCTTCCACCAATTGAGAGCATCTCCTTCCAACTTCTAACTTGCCAACCTAGCCTTGAATTCATCAGCACATCCCAAAACCTCAAATATCTTCTTAAAGTGAGCAATCCAGTTTTTAGCATCAACTAGAGTGGTCGCGGAGCTAAAAGATTGAGGCTTCTGTTTCCTAAACCTTTCCAACCAGGTGTGGATGGTGGGAGGTTGGTCGCCACTTCCCCCAGCGCCATTCCGACGGATCTCATTGGTGAGCCGAGTAGTGAGACCAGGTAGCAATGTATCAACTGTTCGCTACACCGCCGCCTCAAAAGCAGGACCCAAAAATTCAGGGGTAGATCCACGTGTACTGACCATCTTAGTAATCAACAAATGAAACAGCGAATACAATTTAGAGTTAAGATCAAAATACGAAAGGAAGCGATCATATCAAAAGGAAACCTAATGTCTACCCAATCCTCACAGGTCATAACCTAGGTTCTACAGAGCATAACCTGGCTCTGATACAATAATTGTAACATCCCGCTCCGATAAAGAGACCAAGAGTCACATTATGGTGTCATCTCAAAACATATAAACGCAAGCGAAAGACTTTACTAAATAAAAATACTAAGTCATGAAACAAAATGACTTCCAAAAGTATTTAATTCTAACAAAGTCTAAAAGAAAGAGATCTTCAAAAGAAATAAGTCTTAAACATAAATCCAAACAAAGGAAATCTATCAAGGGTCGGTCCTCTAAAAGCTTCCTACTCTCAACACTCAAATCTCAGCTTCCCGCTTATTACCTGCCGCAGGAAAATAAAATACGGTTGAGCTAACGCTCAGTGAACAGATATAATAATAAAAAGGTAATAAGACAAAAGCATGAATGAAACGAATCACGAGAACCTGCTAAACAAATATAATACGAAATACGAATCAAATGAATAAGAATCAAGAATAACAAAGGAATGCCCACGAGCTCAGATAAATATCTAAACACGATACATGAATAGACCCTAAACAGATATAATCATATAGCCACATAGTAAGTTGTACACAGGATTTGCAACTCATGATGTACCAAATGTGATATGGGGTATATAGCACGCACAAAACCATTCACCTGAACTGAACAGAACAAAGTACCTAGGATGCATCCATACGCTCCCTGCAAAACAAAGTCATATCTATATACACAAGTATAATAACGAGTATACATACATATGTAAGCTAATAATAATCAAAGGCCATCATTCAAAAGGGAACGCCATGGACTAATCACACAGCCACAGATAGCGTCATGCCATTGGTGCATCAATGACATGGTCATGGTACCTCCATGACTAGTTCAAATAGCTCGGGCAAATATTTAAGCAAACTGAACAAGTTACCAATAATTCAGTCAAGATAACGGATCTAATATCATATTCAAACAAAGATCAAATGAATCATGAATGTGAATATCAAATCAAATAGAATATCAACGAATATCAATGTGTCATGAGTACAGATAGCAAATTAGACGGAATATCAAACGAATCAAAGTAGCTAAAACAAATGAGAATCAAGTCATGAGGTGTCCTTACTAAAAGGACAGAATATTTGTACCTTAACAAACGCGCAACAGAGAGAAAGAACACAAAGGCAAAAGATCACACCCTCGACACCGGATCTACATGAATCCATGATTACATATCATTATATATCTTATTTTATAAACTCATTACTAAATCTTACTACTTAGAGTACTTAATGAAACCTAATTAGGGTTTTCTTAATTTCCAGAATCTATGAACTTTTTAAGAGTTAGTTTTGAATTTTATAAACCCATTAAATGACCTCCTAAAAATCTACCAAACATTACAGATGTTCCCACATGTGTCTAGTATGCCCATGAATTTTGGTTGATTTTATTTCCATGTATAAATACCCCTTTAACCATCATTACTAAAATTGATCCAGAAAATGTCCTGCTAGTACTTTTGAAAGGTTCACGCGTAAAAACCCTACTTAGATAACTCAGAAAATTCTGAAAAAAATCATGGATGTAGCTAATATCATGAAGATTTACCAGTTCGTATTTTAGAGACTAACTCCTTACGGTTTGAGAAATAAAAATCAAATACTACTACTGAATTTTTTAGACAGAAATTCCAGATTCGACACTTAATCTTATAAAATTTAAAAATTGACCTTCCCGACCTCCAATTGACATGAGCTCAGATTTTTCAGAAACTAGACTCTTTGAATTTAACTTTAGGCTCAAGAATCATGTCAAAACTCGTTTTTATCACCAAGTTATACCCCGATCAACACGACCCAAAATTCTGGACAGAAACGTAAAGACATATAAACCCTAATTCTTACTAATCCTCTTCATAAAAACATGTCCTAGGGTTTCTAATCTTGTAGGTTTTTATTAAGACATCATTAATGATTATCTAGGGTTTCATAACATGATTTTAACAAGATTATTTCAGGTTCAATCGTAAAGAATTTTACAAGATAATTACACATGTTTTCCTTTTATAATTCTATGATTTTATGCAAAACTTATGTGTAATCATGGTGACACAAAGAATAAATTCAAAGGAACATGGAATACCTTAGAGAATCTAGAATATAAAGGATCACAAGAACAAGAACACCAAATAATTAAAGCTAAGAATCACACCAAAAACACCAAGCTGACAATAACTCTACCTAATCACCAAATTATCTAAACACCTTCCTTCCTTCTTCTTGCAAATTCTATGGATGAACACAAGTTTTGGAGTAAAATTTTTGAGAGAGAATGGTGAGGGATAGGGGATAGAGCCGGTCATATATATATGGAGTGGAGAGGGGGACAAAAATTTCCTATTCTTTTATAAGATTTCAAAAGATTTGCTCTAATCCTTTTACACTTAATACTTAAAATAGGTCGTGCAAAAAAAAATAAAGATATCATATTACTAACAAGAGGGGGGCGGCCATATCTTCTTAAATAAGAAAAAAAAAAAAAAATTTTATTAAATACCTTATGTTATGTATTTAAAATATACAAATAATTATAACCTAAAGTTTTAATGTTACAGACTTATTATTCAAACTTAGGTTATATTCAAAATGGTGAAATAAAAATGTAAACCAAATTTTTGGCTTATAATTCATTGACTTTGTTAGTGCATCAATATCAAAAAGCCAATTTGGTCCACTTTCTGCAATATTAGATATATTCTCACTAAACTGGATATGCAGGTTCTCTTCAACTATCCTAGTTCTACTGTTGAATACTCTAAATGCTTTACTATTGATTGAGTACCCAACTAAGAATCCTTCATCAACCTTACCATCAAACTTGCCTAAGTGATCTATGGTATTGAGAATTGTAACAGGACACCCAAATGGTTTCATAAAGCCTAAAGCTGGTTTTCTACCAAAAAAAGTTTATAAGGGGTCTTGTTATGAGGCTTAGTTAACTAATGACCTTTAATTTTTGCCACATAGCAAGCAATATAACTGCTGCCATCCCAAAATTAGTAGTAGCCTTAGAATTAGCTAGCATTGTCCTAGCAAGCCTCATTAGTGGGTTCTATATTTCCTCTCAGCTACTTCCAATTTAGTTGAGAGTTCTAGCTACACAAAATTCCTCTCATACCCTTTTCTCTCACAAAACTGATTCATCTCCTTATTCTTGAACTCAGTTCCATTGTCACACCTAATTACCTTAACCCTTGATCTATTAGATTTTCACTCCAGTTATAAAGGACTTAAGAATGCCACTAGTCCAACCTTAGTCGTTCTAAGAAGAAAAACCCAACTAAAACCTACTGTATCATCTGCGACTACTAGGCAATACATCTTTTTCATACCTTTTACAAATGTTGGACAAACAAATCCATGTGCAAAATATGTAAGGTTGGCTGATTGAACTTACTGTTTTGACTTATAAGACCGCTCTATTGCTTTTCCTTTTGACAAGCAAGACAATGTTTGATTATTTTTCAAAAAGTTTGAGTAAACCTCTTACAAGATTTCCCTTTAACCAGTTTATCAATTTTTGAATTTATGTGTCCAAGCCTCCTATGCCAAAGTTTAGATTCATCAGATATGGCTTTTGGAAAGAGAAAAGTTAGACCTCCTTTAGGAACAATATTCTTTAAATCAACACTATACATATTGTTCTTTATAGGAACTTTAAGTAAAACATGACTTTCATCAGTTAACTTAAAGTTTGGAGATAAAACAATACATTCAGTGTCATTAAAAAGAACACTATTCTTTTTGTCACACATTTGTGAGACACTAAATATTTAAACATAATCTCTTAACAAAATGACACATCCTCAAAATCTAAAATTACCAGTATGATTGTACTCATTGCCGTAATTTTCCTCCTTTGGGGCTACCTCCAAAGTCACATAAACCCCCCATTTAATTTCCTCAAGTTCATAAGATAAACAGTGTTTCCTGTTATGTGCCTTGAGCATCCACTGTCAATCACACCTTTCTCCTCTAAATCTTGCTGTGGATTGCCCTGCACATAAGGTAAGAAAATCAGTATCATTTGGGGTTAGCCAGCCATCACTGACTTGGATCTGCCTTGTGCATCAACATAATCAAACTTTTTAAGGGTGATTGATGCACTGTTATGTTTAGAAACATGGTCTATAAATTTAGTCTTTGGTTTCCAAACCCAATAAGCTGAGGCCTTAACAGCATTAACATGATTTCCCTTAACAACATTAACTACTGCTTTTGGTTTTGGCCTAATAGTATTAACATTTTTACCCTTAACAGTATTAACCTTCTGATTAAAATTACCTATTTATTAATTGTGTTTTTGTGTTAATAGGTCCGTTCCTAACAGTTGAATGTGCTTTATTAAAAACATTTGTCATTGGTCTTACACTATTCACTGTTGTTCGGGGTTGAGCAGTATTAACTGGTCTAGCAGTAGTAAGTGATACTAGGCATGACTTCATTAATATTGGTTTTGGAACCATGTTCCTTGTAGGACTGGGATGAGTCATTCTAGAAAAATTCCAGTGATTCACCCTTTGAGTATTGTTCCACGCTGGTTTTACCATCTTTTTATTATTAAACTGACTATGATGGTTATCACAATCATACTGCAGGTGATCAAAACTTCCACACACATAGCAAGCTTTGTTAATCATCTCAAAATTACTTCCTAATCTTGTACATCAAATTATTCAGATCTCTGGTTTCCTCTAGGACTATTGTGTGTTCAGTCCTATTATGGTCACCTTTTTAACAGTTGTTTTTCTATGAGATATACTGCTCTTTAGATGTATCAAACTCTATTTTAAGCAAAACAAGGTTCAAAAGTTTTTCTTCTCTATCTTTATGTTGTACTTATCTTCATCCTCAATATCTGATATCTAATCTTTAATAAGTGGGGGACCAAAGTTCTTCCTAACAACCTTAGGCTTGTCTACACTAGCCTTAGCTTCACTAGTCTCAACTACATGTTTCTTAATTGTAGGCTCACTAACTATAGGCTCATTCACAAACTCTTCTAGACCAGAGAATGACAAATCAGGTTTTGGAGGCATAAAGTTTTCCAGTATAGGAGTGGAACAGCATTAAACCTAAACTCGTTGCACTTATCAACCTATCTGACAGTCGATTAGTTACTTAAGCTTTAGTAATAAATTTCTCAAAATTTTCTACGTTAGCTGAATTCATCTTTTTTGTTTTTTGAGCCAGGTCTAACTTCCTCCGTAAGCTCTATCATGGCAACATCTGTTAAATGATATTCTCACATTTTAAGACCTTTATATCTCCTTATAATACAGACTATTTTTCTTAAAACAATAAAGTCTTGCTTCTACAAAACTCTAAACCTGTTTTATAAGCAATAACATTTAACTTAGATGTCCTTAGCTTTTAACAGTTGTTCAGTTTTGTTCTTTAAGAATTTTTAACATTTTCCAAACAAGATGGTTATTTGAATCAGTAGATAACTTAGAGTTTAGAACGGTAGAAGATGTAAAGCATAAGTGCAAAGTAGATGGACCTTCTTCTGCTTGATCACTCCAATCCATAAACCAAACCATCACAAGAGATCAAAGCATTAGAAGTAGTTATCTCCACTGGCAATAACCATCTTGTGTTCTCCTATTATGTTTCTTGGTTCCTTGGAGCCCTGCACACCCGTGCAAATATCCCTATCTTATGGCATTAATAGCACCCACCTTGAACTTATCAAACCTAATGGTCTCATTACCATTTACAGAAAACTTCCTTCCAGTCTTCTTCAAAATCTCCTGCCCTTATTTTTTAGCATAGCCATCTGCCACCTTAAATCCATTTCTTCTAAATCATCAGGATCAATTTTTTGCAAGTCCTCATTGTCAAGTTGTGGACTGTTTGGTTGACTTGCAAAGAAAGAACAGATGACACCATCACTCAAGTTGTCAATTGTTGTTGAGTTAACAGAAATAGCTTGAGTGCTAGCAGTTGTAGCACCATGAGCAGTATTAACTGCTCCATTTGTACTGTTGGTGCTGTTTAAGGACACAAAGGCTATGTTTTGTGTGTTTGTGCTTGAGCTTGATGTCCCTTTGACTTCTGGTTCATATATCTTCATGTTGTTATAAAGATCATGCAAGCTTAATGTATCTATCTCAGGCTTGTTCCTCCACACAATGGTATGTGTGTTCTATTCTTGTGACAGGCTTCTTAAAAACTTTTGATTCACATCTTCTTGTGAGATACTTTCACCATGAATCTCCAACTGACTGATAAGCTTTTGAATCCTATCAAAGGTTTGATCTAATACCTCTGAGCTAGATGTAGTAAAATTTTCATACTGCTGCTTTAGAAGATTCCTCTGAGTCTTTTTAGTAGCAGCATTTCCTCCAAACCTCTTCTCAATAGCCTGCATCAATGACTTGGCATCTTTGATGGAGTTAAACTTTAATTGATGTTCATTAGGGATGCCCATCAATAAAGTGCTTCTTGCCTTCAGCTCTAACCTTCTTTGTGCCTTTTCTTCAGCAGTTGAAGGAGCAATTATAGTCTCAACACCTTTAACTACCTTTTTTATTGGAGGTGCATTACCATCCTTTATGACTTCCTATAGAGAATAATCAATCATCTGGATGTACTGTTCCATACTCATCCTCCAAAGCTCATACTCACCTGGTTTGAGCATAGACACTTTTGATGCAACCACCATATGTACTGAGTCTTGATCCATGTCTTTTTAGCAAAGTTTCTCAAAGCAACAAGCTCTGATACCACTTGTTGATCACACTTGAATGGATCTTGAATTCCTTAGCTTGTGTAAGGTTTAGTTATGCTAGATAAATCTAACACAACTTAGTTAAGAAACTTTGTTTGATAATACTAAAGATTATGCGGAATCTAATCTTTAATATAAAAACAATTCTTCAATGAAATAGTAACACAAAACAATATAATTCAACAATAAAAGCTCCAATATTATTATTACAAATAATACGAATACTCTCCTAGTATTGGGGTTACAAAACCTTGAAGCTATGAACAACTCTATGAATGACTCGTTTTTGGTACAATTTTTGATACTAATTCATTTAAAACTCTATGCCCTAGGACCTCCTTTTATACACCAAGGAGTCCTAGTTGATTTATAATATATTCTTAAAACTTAAAATAATCTCAAAGATTTATTCTATAAATAACAATTCTTATCAACTATGTAACACCCCCAAATTGGGTCGCAGCGAAATAATGTGTTCGGGAGCGTTACATCATAGATCAATAGCACAAGATATGAGAACGACCTCTAAAAGAGTCGTTTGAAATATGATACGTTGGATTTATTGAAATTGTTTAATACAAAGCACAACGGCTTAAATTGTTCAACATTGAAATAACAAGATTTTAGATCATAACAAATATCCCAAGATGTAATGACTCCAAATCTTTAATGCATGACTCCCCAATGTACCCTTAGCACCTCGTGCCTCATTGACCTGAGAAAACATGCTTTAAAACATCAACATAAAGTTGGTGAATTCATAGGTTTATGTAAATATAATGTGGGACCGCAAGATTTCCAAGTGTATGATAATGCAACAGATGCAAACATCACAAAGTGTAATTACGTTTCCCTAAGCTCATGACACTGAAGCTCGACATGTATGAATTGCAATATAAATTGCCAACATTGCCCGCGATGATGTTCTAACCCGCAACATCCCAAATCCGACATGGTATACGTCCGTTGTCCGGCAAACCGGCACAGTGAGTGCTACTCACCCGAACGGGGATGTCAATCCCAAATAGATCTATTTATAACATTCGCGCTCACACAAAGTAATTGACAGTTCATGATAATGGGCACAGTGGGTTATCGCTACTTAGGCAAACACGTAATCATGATAAAATGTACACTTGCGTCCAATTTGTAAAACAATGCATGTTTCTCACCCCAAAAGTTGTAAATCATTGATATAGTAAAACATGGGGCTATGAACTCACCTCAATAGGTAGTTCTCCGCGTATAGCAAAAATACCAAAGATGGTAAGTAAGCGTCACCGTCAAATACCTAAGTAAATACGGTCAAGTCTTAGTCTACTAGTTTAGGCTAACGACTCTTGTATAAACTACCATAATTTGCTAGTTTATATATACTGTCATCTCTTGTGTGGTGCACACGTTTAATGTATTTATCTTCCTCGTTTGCTCTTGGGAATATGTACGACTATATGCTTTTAAGTATACCCGGTGTAAAAGTATTAATAATAAATATACGTATTTATTATTCACGTGTTTTAGTTGTATAAGTATCTACATTATGCTCCGACTAGTCCGACACCTTAAGTGTTTATTAAATTCACTTATGTTCACAAAATACCCTTAGGTTTTCCATATTTATGACAACAGTCCCTATGTTTATGAAAATAGAATATTTACATTTTAAACCCTTAGGTTTCCACGTTTACACCTTTAGCCCTTTAACTTTAGAAAAGTTACACTTTTGGTCCTTATACTTTCAAAACAGTCCCTTATGTTTCAGAAGTGACAAAAACAGTCCCTAGACTTTATAAAATCAGTTTTTGACCAATTTTACCCTTAAGTTCCAAGTTTTACACTTTTAGTCCCTTATCTTACCAAAGTTTCATTTTAAGTCCAAATAAGTTTTAAAAAGTGGCAAAAGGCTTTATTAGCTTCCAATAAGCTGTATAAGCTGTATCAACTTATAAATAAGCTCGGACGAGCTTATTTAAGCTTATTGGGCTTTTTGGGTTCGTTAAAGCCCCTTAAGCAATTTAAAGGTCCATTATAGATTTCAAAAGCACAAAAACTCTCATTAAGCTCATTTAAGCTTAATGAAGCTGTTGAGCTGATTAATAAGCTCAGATAAGCTTATTTGAGCTTATTGGGCTCGTTAGCCCAATCTTTCTTACTTCTCGTGATTTGTAGAAACATGATGAATTATTCGTACACGACTTTAAACTGTCACCGTGTAGCATTCCATTTTTGGAAACACGACTTTTGAAATTCAACTTATTTTATTTTCTTTACTCCGTTTGATTTTAAAGAAAATACCGACAACAAGAGAAGGAATGAGTTCCGCGAGGATCGAGCATATTGTAACCCAACAAATTACTAATGCTATTGAAGCTAGTGGTGTCTAGGAGGCAAAAATCCGCATGACTCACGACTCGATGGATTAGGTCATACGTTAGGAAGCCAAGGTAGCAAGGAATGCCAACAACAAAGTAAACGACAAAAGGTTGTTAGAGCTTACACTGCTAGGCTAAATAACAAGAATGGATATGTAGGAAAGTTACCTTTCTGCAACAAGTGTAAGTTGCACCACACTGGGCGATGCAGTGTGAAGTGCAACAACTACAAGAGAGTTGGCTATATGACTGGAGATTTTAGGACACCCATTTCGATAACAACCTAGAGGCCCCAAGTGGAAAATTAGGAACCTGAGGTACCTATTATGAGCGTGGCAAGCCAGGACATTACAAGAGTGATTGTCTAAAGCTGAACCGTGTGAATTGGATTTGGAAGTTAAAAGCTCACATAAACTCTAACGCCGTCAAAGATAATGTTGATGCTTAAGGAGAGATTGTTTATGCCTTTCCTAGTAAGACCTAAGTCGAAGCCTTCTTGGATTGTATCCCCTAATAGATTTGCACCAGCACTTTCCTAATGAATTTCGTTGTATTGTGTGGATGTCTTTAAATCCTTTATTAACTCATGTGTCATGAAGATTCCATCAGTTACACTCCTTAAATTGTTACCGTCTTATAAACCATTTCACTATTGTTTTATAAACTATTCTGGCATCATCTCATAAACTATTTTGCTACCAATTTATAAACTGATTTGTTTTCACCTTATAACCTCTCTTGCTATCGTTTATAAACTCTTTTTCTATCCTTTTATAAACTAATTATTCGTTGTCACCTTATAAAATATTTCGTTGACTTTTATAAACTATGACGTTGTCATTTTATAAACTATTTTGTTGCCAATTCGTAAACCAATTGTTACCACATTATAAACCCCTCACTATTACTTTATAAACTGTCATGTGATTTTCTCGTAAGCTATTTTGCTAGCACATCATAAACTATTTTTTTGCTACCTTACAAAATATCTTATGTCGTTATATAAACTACCCTTTTTTGTTTTAACAAACTACTTTGCTACCTTATAAACCATACTGTTTATACCCTTCAACTCTGTGAAACATGACACTAGTCTGATGAAAATTAGCATTTCATCGTTAGTCTTTAATTATACATAGCTTGATCACCTATGTCTAATTCGGGAAGTACCATGCTATGGTGGGAGTAGTCACCCTAAAACCTTGTCAAAATAATGTTTTTGTTATTTTTTATCGATATTTTGTGTGCGTATTCCTACGTTGTCCTTGTCATGAGTGTCCGTATTAGCCAACACTGTAACTAAGTAGAGTTTTACACAAACTTAGCAAGTAGAGCCAACCTTATCTTACATCGCGCCTTCAGCCGAGAAATCATGTTACTCTGCTAGTCACGCTAGGACAATTCCCATCTAGTGTGATTACATTGATGATTCGTTATATGGCCTAAACCTAGAAACCGTCCATGAGAGGAAACTAAGAGATTTCCTTCGATTGAATTATCTTTTAGTGCGTTAGAATCATGAAGATTATGAGATTCATGTACAGACAAAACTTCTAATGGACTTGAAGTTAAAGCAAAGGACGCAATTATTACAAGCACATAGAACCTAGCTGATAGAAGCCTCACATCCGTTGAGTTTAGCCTTCTAAGTGACATCGTTCCAACTGCCTTAGACACTAAGTACACCACAGAGCCAGCTGACGGGAAGACAATAGGAACCGATTCTATAATTCGAGGTTGTACCCTGAATTTTCTAAACCACCCGTTCAACATTGACTTAATACCAATAGGAATCGGTAGTTTTGACATTATCATCGGTATGGATTGGTTGACGAAGTACCACGCCGTCATCGTTTTTGATGAGAAGATCATACATATCCCCTACAGTAATGAAACCTTAACAATTTAAGGTAATAAGAGCAATAGTAGAACTGCGTCTAGATTGAGTATCATATCATGTTAGGAATATAAAATTCCTAGGAAAGTGTCAGTCACTCCATAGATAACGATCATTAGCTTATTAAGAATATTTGGAAAGTTACATAGTTAGCTTAGGAAAAAGCCCATGGACTAAGCCCATAAGCCCATCCATAGCCGGCCATTGTAAGTATATATACACCTCTCCATGCCTTGGACAGGTGGTTGGTTGTTCATTATTTCATGTTTCTTTCTTTCTCTAAAATGTTCATCCAACCACTTTCTCTCTAAACCACCTCTCTTTCCCTAACCTTGTATGTTATTTGATTTTTCTTCAATTGGTATCAAGAGCCATGGAGTGATTTGATTAGTTTTAATGTTTATTTTCTTTTTGGTTTGTTTTTGTTTCCAAACCGTACGCCTACTTCTTATTCTTTCTTTGTTTTCGAAGCTCTTGTGTACACTAAAGGATCATTTACCTTGGTAAATTTGATCTAGTATCTTTAGGATATAGGTGTATGTTTTGAATCAAGAAAAACATCATTTCTTACAACTTTTGTTTTCGAAAAGTCTAAAAAAGTACAAATCTTAATTTCAAAATTTTTGGCTTAAAAACCATAAAGTTTTCATTTTTAAGGTACCTATAGGCTTAGTAATACTAGTTGTACAAGAAAATTTAGAAAAAAACAATCAAAAATGTGTCTTTTTGTGTATTTGAAAATTTGAGTTTCATCATAGTTTTAACCTAATTGGCAGTTTCTTTGTTAACCGAATTGGTAGTTTCTTTGTTAACCGAATTGGCAGTTTCTTTGTTAACCGAATTGGCAGTTTCTTTGTTAACCAAATTAGCAGTTTCTTTGGTAACCGAATTAGCAGCAACCGAATTGGCAGTTTATTTGGAAACCGAATTAGCAACCTAATTCGCATTTTTTCATTTAGACACCGAATTTGCAACTAAAGTTAAAACACTCAAATTTGTTATCAAAAGTATACGGTTTATTTCTATGACTTGTAAAATCCCGTGAAACATTCACTTGTTTTTCCCGGTTTTGTCAAGAATTGTAAAATCCTGTGTAGTTTCAAGACATACAACACACAAAAGACAACTCATAACAACACAATTACTTTCTATCACCGTTTGATCAAACAAGTAATCTTTTAACGTACATATTTTTCAATGACGACTCTTGCTGACAAAGCAATTCTTTCGGGTGCTGACAATCGTCTACCTATGCTGGAAAAAGATATGTACGATTCTTGGAAAAGCATAATGGAGCTATACATGATGTTAATGGAAAATGGTATGTGTAATTAAGCACATACCACCGTTCAAAATGGTCCACTCATCTGGCCTACAATTGAGGAAAATGAAGTGACTAGACCAAAGAAATATTCTGAATTATCTGCTACGGAAGCAATTCAAGCTGATTGTTATATCAAGGCAAAACATATCATTCTCCAAGGATTACCACCAGAGGTCTATGCATTGGTTAGAAATCATAAAGTCGCCAAAGAACTTTAGGAAATTATTCAACTTCTCATGTAAAGAACTTCATTGACGAAACAAGAAAGAGAGTGTAAGCTTTATGATGAATTTGATAAGTTTACTTATATGAAGGGGGAAACACTACGTGATTTCTACTTGAGATTTTCACTGCTACTCAATGACATGAACATCTACAATATGAAACTGGAACAATTTCAAGTGAACACTAAGTTTTTGAATACTTTTCCTCCTGGGTAGAGCAAATTTGTGACAGATGTCAAACTGGTTCAGGATTTGCACACACCTAACATTGATCAGCTTCATGCTTACTTGGGACAACATGAATTTCATGCAAATGAAGTTCGTTTAATGCATGAACGCAACCCAGATCCACTTGCTTTGGTTGCATCCCATCAGATGACCTAGTCTCCTTATCAAACTCATCAGAACTCATACCAAAACTCTCAATTTCAACCACAAGTTGCACTATATCAGTCTCCACGGCATGGTTCACCTTATCAGTCTCAATAATACTCAAACAATCAATCATTAACACCTCTTTCAATCACTTATCCATCTAATGATTATCAATCATCAGTTCACCACAACGTTTATTCTCCACCATCATCCATCCCCCAATTAGAATATGCTCCCACAGTTAACCAACAACCTGAATTTCTCTAACTAGACTCAGGTATAATTGTTCTAGTGTTCCAAAAAGGTGATGATCCCATTGATGCCATCAATCACATGATGTCTTTCTTGACTGCTGTTGTCACTTCTCGCTATCCTACTACCAATAACCAGCTCAGGAATTTGTCAAATACCCTAGGCAACAAGCTACCATTAATGATGGGAGAGTGACCTTACAAACAGTTTAGGGGAGACAAACTTCTTTTGATGCGGGTACTATAAGGACCTACACTCTATGAGTGAGTGGAAGTAATTCTGGGAAACAAAAGATTGTTATTTGTTACAACTTCAAGGGGGACGGACACATGTCCAAACAGTGCACTAAACAAAAAAGGAAACGGGATGATTCATAGTTTAAGGATAAAGTGTTGCTGGTTCAAGCTCAAGCAAATGGTCAAATTCTACATGAGGAAGAGCTAGCATTTTTGGCAGATCTAGGAATTACAGAAGGTCAAGCCACACAGATCATCATTACTCATAATGTTGCTTATGATCTTGATTGTGATGAACTCAACACTGCCAAAGTTGCTCTCATGGCAAATTTATCTCATTATGGTTCAGATGCTCTCGCTGAGGTACACAATCATGATAATGTAGATAACAATATGATTAATCAAGCTGTGCAGGCGATGCCATCTTCTAAATAGTTGAATATTGTGAACCATTCAAAGACTAAAATAACTAGTGATAGCAATATCATTCCTTATTCTCAGTATGTGATAGAATCACAACAGGAAACAGTTCAGAATTCTAACTCATCTGCATAACAAGATGCACTAATATTATCTATGATTGAACAACTAAAAACCCAAGTAGTTAATTGTACTAAGATAAATCTGGACAATAAAAGTGTCAATGATACTTTAACTGTTGAGCTTGAAAAATATAAGGAACAGATATAAAGATCAAGTTATGTTTTGAAAGAAGGAGCAAAATGTTGATTTTTTTAAAAAGTAAAGATAACATTTTCACATTATATGAACAGGTCTGTCGAGATTTATCGTCTTAAACAAACTCTTTCTGAACAATTAAAAGAAAAGTAATCTTTAAGGCAAACAGTTACTCTTCTCAAAAATGATTTCAAGAAAAAAGAATCTAGAAACATTGATAAAGAAATTGCTTTATAACAGAAGATCAAACAACTAGGTAATATTGTTTATAATAAGAGATCATTAGACAAACTGTTCATATCGTTGACAAAATACCATAGTTTTTTCGATTACCTGACTCCAACCACTAAACAAGCTCTAGGTTTTCAAAATCCTTTCTATCTGGAAAGATAAAGCTCAGCAGTTGGAACACATAAGGCTTTATGATGGTAATCTCATTATGAACCTCTAGTGCTATGATTTGATTCCTGACTCGAAGAGACCCTAATGCTTGCTGAGAGAGTCGTTCAAAAATGCTTTTAAAACAACAGGATAGCATGGTTTTAGAAAGAAAGTTAATACCAACACCAGTGATTATCTGTTCTCAGACAACTGTTCTTAAGATTTTGAAAAAAACAATTTGTTCACAAACTATAAATTTATCTGCTAAACAAGCCTTTTGGCCTTCGAATTCTAAGAATTTTCAGATCCCAGTCCTTTATTTAGACACCACCAATAAGTCGAGGTTCCAAAAGAACTTCCTAAAGTCAGCATTGCTAATAAAAGTTTGAAGAAACTTAAAATCACTTATCTTGCTAGTTTTGACATGGTTGTTCGCAAAGAAAGAAACCACGTCAACGCCATTCGAGGGCTCGTGGGGGTTTGTTGAACATACAAAAGCTTGTTTTAGGGATGAAATTATTCCATTTGTAAAAGCAATGAAGGACATATTTAATACATTCGATCAATATTTAATTGATAAACTTACTAAAGTCCAAAATGTCTTTCATCATATAGAACAGGCTATGGAATAACATCATTTAGAGTAAAAAACATTTGAATTTAAAATGAATCAAGTTTTAAATGAGAACAAACGACTCTTGGAACAAGTCATTAACAAAGATATAATGAACATAATTGTGAATTCTTCTATGGATAATGCTTCTGTGAATATGCATGAATGTCAAGAGTGTCCCAAACTTGAGACTGATCTTCTTAATAAAAAGGATTTCATTGAAAAAGAGACTTACGATAAACTATTCAGAAGTTACACAACTCTTGAAAAACATTGCATCTCTTTAGAAGTTGACACTCAACTTAATTAGGAAATTTTTTAAAGGGACAATTCTATTTCAAATCAAAGTGCTCCAAATTTTGATGAATACTTTGAATTAAATGAATTGAAAGCTCAGTCCTAAGAGAAAGACTCTGTTCTAAGAATGTTGAAAGAGAGAATTTAAACCGTTAAGTGGAAATATGAAAGAGGAAACGTTAAGTAAGGATATAAAAGAGATTGAAACGATTAAATATTAAATTGGGAATCATTATAGGGTGTCAAAAACTTATTGCAGAAAATAAACAGATATGAAACAGACTTATTAAGCAACTTTATGACTCGATTAAAAACCAACAGGTATTCGATCAATAAAGAACAATGTGATGCTTTAATTAATCAAGTTAATCAAAACTCTATGGAAAATCTCTGTTTAATTAAGTCTTTAGGAAAAAGATTTAGTCGATTAAGCTCTCAATGAGAACTAAGAAACTTTAAAGGATAATACTTTAGCTGATAATGTTGTTACCACAACTACACTATTGCTCCAGAATGCTTATAGATTGATGTCGGAACTATAGCACCTAGATTGTTTGAACAATAGGACAACTTCACTATGACTACCTTAGGCACATCTCAGGAATATAGCTTCGATTTCTTAGGGGAAATAGTTTAGAACAAGGAATATCAAAAATCCTCTAAATAATTCCTTAGACTCTACTTGTGAAGTATACCAAACGAATTCAGGACGTTGCTCTATAATAATCAGACAAACCTGCCCTAGCATCAACAATTCAAGTGATAAATTAGTGGCTGTGACCCCAAAGAACAAGGACAAAAGAGTTAGATTCCTTGAGCCCGTCACATCCTCAGGATATACAATCACCAAAATAGCCTCTAAATCAAACCTAGTTTCTAACAAACCTATGTTGTCTTCTACAGGAGTAAAACCGTCTACTAGTGCTAGCGGATCATAGCCTTCAGGCAATACAAAGAAAGATAAGTTTCAGCAAACACCAAATAGTACTCAGAAGAATAAAGTAGAAGCCCACCATAGGACAGTTAAATCTAGTTTGAAAAATAAGAATTGTTTTGTTAAATCTAAAGGAACTGCAAATGTGCAGCATTCCAAGCTTAATGCGAATTCTGAACTTCTATGTGTTAAGTGTAATGGTTGCATGCTTTCTGATAATCATGATTTGTGTGTTCTTAATTTTATCAATGATGTGAATGCTCATGTTAAATCTAAATCTGTTAAGAAAAATTCAAAGAGAAAAGTTTAGAAACCAACAAGAAAGGTGTTCACAAATATTGGATACACTTGGAGACCTACTGGTCGGACCTTCACTATAGTAGGAAATGTGTGCCCTTTAACTAGAATTACCACATCTGCTGAAGTACCCCTTAGGAAACCAACTGCAGCCTGTCGAAACATTGGTTTACTCAAGGGAACCTAGGAAATCTAAAACTAATGTTCCCGTTAGCAAACCTAAGATTATTAAATCTATATCTGCTAACAACAAGGAATCCCGCAAAAATCTTGGGGATCCATTGTTTTTGATGTTCCATTTCCTTTCTTGATAAATGCAGTGTTGTCACAAAATAGTTTGTGTTCTCTGGTTATTTGGACTCCCGCACTCAATAGCATATGATCGGAGAGATTCGTCTCAGGCTCACCAATTTCGTCAATAAATTTTTGGGTACTGTAAAATTCAGAAATGATCACGTGGCAAAGATATTGGGATATGGTGATTATTAGATTAGGAATGTTACGATCTCAAGGGTTTATTACGTGGAAGGGCTTGGACACAACTTATTCTCTGTTGGGCAATTCTATGATTCTCACCTTGAAGTTGCTTTTCGTCAACACACTTGCTTCATTCATATTCTAGAAGGTGTTGATCTATTGACTGGATCTCGAGGGAACAATCTGTATACTCTGTCTCTTGGAGATATGATGGCGTCCTCTCCTATATTTCTCTTGTCAAAGGCCTCAAAGACTAAGTCCTGGCTATGAAATCAATGTCTATCTCATCTGAACTTTGGTGCAATCAACCATTTAGCTAGACACGGTCTTGTTTGAGGTCTCCCTATGCCTTGGAGAGGGTGTTGGTTGTTCATTTGTTTCACACATTTATGCATTTCCATTTCATGTTTAGTTTCTCTCTAAAGTGTTCATCCAACCACTCTCTCTCTAAAACAACCTCTCTTTCCCTAACCTTGTATGTTATTAGATATCATTCAGATAGTCATAATTTTTTTTGTCACTAGGTCGTATATGGAATCGTTTTCACTGCTACGACGTTCACATTGACTGGCATGCCTACGAGTTTGTTATAATCATGGGTCAAAGTTGCCCACTTTCCTATGATCATATCCTTGGTATATTTGTATGCAATTTGTTACAATCACGCGTTAAAGTTGCCTACTTTTTTGTGGAATGTTAACAATCACGTGTCAAAGTTTCTACTTTTGCATGATCATAAACTTGAACTTGTTTCCAAAACATGCCCATATCTCTATTCACACAAAGTCTCGGGTTCTCAGATATTTGTATCCAAGTTTTCGCCAAAAGTTTTTCATCTTCTTATCTTTAAGTTGTACGTATGATCTTGGTTTTCTTCGATTCAGGCTTTCATACTCTTGCTTTTCATTTTCCTTTTCCATCGGGAGAAGACTCAGTTTGTGGTTTAATTGGTGGGAGTGGATGTGGTTGTGATGGTTGTAGTGCATGGGTTGTCACACCCCGCCAAGGTGGAATCGCAAGGCATGATCAATAGGCATCATCACAACACAAGGCGTCAAAATAGAGAAAACTAAAAATGAATTTCAATAAACTTCAAGATCCAAAGCGTGTTATGATAGCGCCTAAAACAAAAATCCAACATATAATGCATGAAGAACAAAACATGACAAGTTCAATTTAAAACTAAAACAGATAAATCTTAGACTCCGCATGCAATCCTATGGTCTAGCTAACTCTTCTTCCTAACTCTTCATACGTTTTGCTCACCTGAAAATGATGCTAAAAACGTCAACATAATTGTTGGTGAGAGTTACAGGTTTAAGATACTTACGGACACCGTGCGGCTCAACAAAAAACAAATTTACGAACTTATATGCTTGGGCTATTCTATCACTATCTATAAATTCCTATTTTATCTGGGGTGGTCGTACCCCTCTGTCCCACAATAATCTTTCGCGCAAAGACGACCCACTGGATAGCTAAGTCGTTGGTGTCTACATAGTCATGTCATCCTACATACACATGCCTTACCACAATTAATATCACATAGCAATAGTACATAGCAATCATATAGTTCGAACTTAAAAATACATATATCACGCGATTTCATAATTTATAAAACATTTTTTGCATCATTTCCATCCAAAATATAAGTAAAAAAGTGGGACTGGAAAACTTACCTGATGCATAAAGCAAAATTCCAATGTCTTCACGTAATTTGGCCCAAAGAATCTAAACAATACAATACACAACTATGTTACATCGATTAGATCACACACCCAAGTCGATGTAACAATCACAACGATGGATACTCTATATCCTATCTTGATTCAACTCTTGTATATACCCCTCATACTTGATAACCTCAAATTACCTATCAAACTTTACTTCTCAACTTTCTGCTTTTTACTCAGTTTTTATAGTCACAAGATGACTCTAAATAAAATACTTAAACACCTAATTGGTTCTTCTCCTCACATCCCATAGCTCCCCAATGAGTTGTGGACTTTCTATATTTTTTGGATATAAAAAATAATAGTGAGTGGTAACCATTTTATAAAAATTCAACATCACAAAGTGTCTAGAAATTTGACGTGATTCTACCTTCAAAAAGTTTAGCTTGAGCAGACCCATTTAAACACTTAGGAAAATTCTACAAAAATTCTAGAAAATCATAAACATCATGAACTTGATACAGTAGTAAGCCCATTAATTAACAAGACGTTTTGATATGGTTTTTGACCTCACAAACACAACTCAGAATCTGCACGAAAACTCAGTTTTGACAACGAATCTTGTTTGATTAATTTGACTAACTCCCACTCACTTTTAATTCATGAAACCACTTGGGTTGGAAAGTAGACTCTCTGTAGTTAATTTTAGGCTCAAGAAAATCAGTAAAAGCTATCCGTATGACCGAGATATGGCTCTCGCAAGATGACCTAAAATTCTGCCCAGATTTCTATTCCGAATTTAGCATAATTAACCCTAATTAACTTACCCATAACCCTAATTATTAACCCTAAAACGATTTTTGATGATCAAAACCTCTTAATTACAGATTATTTACAATAATACAATCCATCCTTAATGATTGTTACGTTACATAAAATCAATTGAATTGAAAAAGGATTTAGAAAACATTACCTTAACTCTTAAAAATCAAAACCCTAAAAATTTTGGGTTTCCTTTTGTTCTTTGTGTTGTTCGACCGGACAAGGAGAGAGGAGAGGAGAAAAAAGTGATTTTTGATTAAGTTATGATTTGTATTTATAGGCTTCAGAAAAGATAATTACCAAAAACAAGTTGTAATCAAATTGAGATTCTTTCCCTATTTTTTTCCTTGTTCGGCCGATCCAGACAACCACCCTTTTAATTGTATTTTTTTTTCTTTTATTATTTTTATTATACATTTACTTTAATTCTAAGTAAAAACATTTAATTATTTTGCTAAACCTTGAACTTTCTAACTAGTTTTCAAACTAACCTTCGATTCTAACTATTTCTAAAAAAAGAAAGCACTCTAAAATCTATAAAATACTAAACTAATATATACAATATGAATTACATATACGTAGTACGTACCCAGAATATTACGTACACGACATTTGAAACTACACAAAGCTATCAAATGATT